>CAIGRB010112835.1:0-45590 GCA_903798255.1 Fraxinus quadrangulata
ATGTGTGTCCCCATATATGTTGAAAATATCCAACAAACCATTGTTAAGTCCAATCAAGATAGAAGCATTAAAAATTAAAATGGAAGTTTCTAGTGAAAATAACGAGGGTAGTGATATTAATTCGAAGAGGCCATGGAAGAAATTCCCTGAGAATTTGTTAGCACGTGGTTTTTTAGCAAAGCACCACAGTCACTTCATGAAAGACTCCATCACTCGTACCATCCAGGAGATAGCTGTAAGCTTAAAGGTGTTAATAGTTCAAAATAACTCCTTATGAGCAACACTAACAAATCCTATAAATCCCTGGTTGGACACCATTTGAAATCCAAGGAAAGCTACCTACTTCACGAGCGAATACAAAGGTGCCGGATCATGAGATCACCAAGTGTGTTCAATGGGTTGGGAAGAGAGATAAACTCTTAAATAGAGAGGTAACATTGTGTTCTTTACTCTAATACATGGAAGGTGGAATGTTTGCTTGAGGCTTTTTATTCTGCCCCTCATCATGAGGAATATGAAGATAGACTCGCGAGGCCTTATGTACCGGATGATGACGATGAGAGTTTACCTTCATGAAGGATATCAGAGAGATCCTCATTCCTAATCCAACCAAAAACAAAAAAAGTATGGGACAGAGTAACCCCACGTATCATTTAAATGAATATATGACCTAGATAAAGCTAAAGAAAGCGATCCCAGCGCTGAAATGCCAAGCATTCCATTTAGCATGAAGTGAAGCTTGCAACAAAATCAACCAGAAGTTAGCAATTGTTTTTTTCTTGGTGCCTTCATTGTTGTTAGGTTTTGTGACAAAAAAATTATGTGATTTAGAAGTTTGTTGCATGAAAGGAGTCAAAGGTACTTGGGTTTGTAGAGTCCTAAGTTGTGGATATCAAATTTTATCATGTATTGGAAGTTTGACTTGGAAAAAGACTTAGAGATGAAGTAAAACACTTTGAAACGGGAAAAAAAAAAAAAAAAANCCCATTTTATCTGAATTTTGAAACTTCTTCTGCATCTTGGACTCCACAACTTCAAGATTTGACTTCTATAAATACTCCACAAGGTATAAACACTTTAAAAAGGTGAAAAGAATAGACTCAAGAGATATTATAATTAGATCATTGTTGAATACATTAGAAATAAGAGAGAATTGTTTAGATTAGATTGAGATGATCAAAATCTTGTAAGACAATTATTTGTTTCTTTGTATAATAAATTCTTATATTCCACAATTTTCTTGATTGTTGTGTAATCTATTAAATTTCATATTGTCCATATTTTTCGTCTTTAATTATTTGGCCGGTTTCTTAACAAGTGATATCAAAACGTTCTTTATATCGGGTTGGTTCATTACAACTGTAGCTGACTTGGTGAAGCTCCCACCACTAGACTAAATGATATAAGGCAAGTAGAAGAAAAATTACCAAAGAGCTACTTTGCTTGTTTTAAATTGAGCTTATCGATTGCGAAACCACACTAGATGAAAAGACCAATGATGCTCTATAGAATGGGCTATAAATGGAAACTTTCTTTTGGAAATCCTCACGGAATAAACTATAGAAAACATGAAGAAAATATAGCAGGGATGAACAAAGAGGCTGGAGGGAAGAAGAACAGTCTCGATGTTTGGAAAAAATCACGAAGTCAGCCATATATACCTGGTTCAACAAAGGAAATAATGTTTCTACCGCTTCTATAAGGCGATAGTCGAAACTAATTTTCCATCCCTCGAAGTTCATAAACTAAAGTTCCACAAAATAAATCAGACTAGAGATCAATAAATTGAAGAGTCTCTAAGTCATTAAGATCGTCCATCCACAAAGTCCTAGGATTGTGCGCGCGGGGCTCTTGCTAACTGAATGCATCATCAAATCAATCAAAGGAAACGTTCAAAACTCAAAAACATAAGACCAACACATATAAATGTCTCATATCACCAAAAACAAGTTAGGAAGATTCATACTACCATTGGTGAATCCTACACAAAGGGAGCCACGATGCGCTCACGAATAAACTAGGATTGGAAAATTGTTGGGTTTGAGGTAATTCTAAACCTAGATCTCTTTCAATTGAATTTATTGATGATGATGAAAATGAAGTAATCTATCCTCAATGTGATTCTTTAGTTATACAAGAGGTAATAGCTCACAATGGTCTTAATCGTATGCTTGTGGAATACAAAAGCTCAATAAATATCATGTTCGGAAGTACATATGACCAATTGCAAGTCGATCATTGGATCCACTGTAACATTTTACCAAAGATAGTTGAGTTCCACGTGAACACATTATTCTGGCAATGGAACTAGGAAAGAAACTAAGGGTGGTATGAGGATATATGAACTTAATTATTGATAGTAGACCCACTTACACTGAGATCCTGGGAAGGCTCTCTTTGAAACAATGAAGGCAGCAACATCTATTCATCATTTAAGCATAAAATTTCCAACTCTTAAGGGAGTAGCTTGCATAAAAGGTAATCGAAGAACCGTGTGAAAATGCTACCTTAGTACTCGAAGGGAAATAGTCTCGCAAGCCCCAATGGCAAACACAATAATGATGTTTGAAATTGCTAGTCCGATGAAAGAGAAATATGAAATTATTGATTCAATTGACCTTCGAATCATAGAATACATATGGAAGCTCTAGCAGTTGAAGAATTGGAAATCTTTCACATCAGCATGGAGGACGCAACAAAGGTCTTGAAAGTAGGCAAAGATTTGTTTGAACCTATGAAAAGCTTACGAAAAACTTCTTAAAGGTAAACCTTGATATTTTTACCTAGAAGCATGCTTATATGATTGGAAGTGATCCAATTTGGCATGTTACGTACTCATAATGATCTCAAAATAATCCATAGAATGCAAAAGAGACTGTTAATGAGTTAAAAGCATTAAGCTTTAAAAAGCAAAGTGGATAAATTGTTGAAAAATGACTTTATCTGTGAAGCTCGATTCTTGAAAAGCAATGGAAAGTGGTGAACCTGTTAAGACTATAGATTCGAACAAAGCTTGCTTGCCCTAAAAATAGTGTTTTGCACTCCAGAATTGATTAACTGGTGGATGCAACTGTAGGACATGAACTATTAATTTTCGAAGATGCATACTCCGGATATAATCAGATTCCTCTTGATGAACTTGATGAAGAGAATACTGCCTTTACCATTGATTGAGACCTATATTGTTATAAGATAATGCCCTTCGGTTTAAAAACATCGAGGCAACCTATTAAGGCAACCTATTAAAGGCACATTAATAAGATTGAAGATCATGTAGGCAAAACAATGGAAGTATATATTGATAATATGCTTGTCAAAAGTCTTCAAACTAAGAATCATTTGAAGCATCTAAAAAAAAAAATACTCCACATCCTTAATAAATACTATATGAAACTTAATCCCACTCAAATATACGTTCGAGGTTATATCCAGTAAATTTTTACCCACCCAAGAAATTCTGAGCCTTATCATCTATTGGCTCGTCACTGGCGATCCCCTTACCCTTCTTGTTTTTAATAGCTTCCTCTGGGCCTCTTTTTCTTCCTCATCAACCCAAAAGGAGGCCACTAGCTTTGGTACAATGGTTTTTTTTGAATAAAGTTGTCTAGCGAGTCGACATAGGAGTTTATTATCTCAATTTTCTCTTTTTCGGTCTCTCTAGTAGAGGCTCTTACTTTTCTTTGTCCTTGGTTGAAGCGAGTGGTAGAGGATTATTTGCTTGGCTAATCTTAGTTAATTCATCCATTTAGTGGTGGTAAGTGGAGGTGTTGGTGTTGAGAGCACACTTCTCCTCACTAAAACTCCTCATGATGAAAAAAGTCGGGCTCCACGTAGTCTTTAGTTTCATGTTGTTTTGCAGTGAAGAAAATCCTTAAGTACGTACTTGACAAAAAGAGAACGCTTCGGAATTGTGTTCTTAAAATGTCAAGTTTCTATGGGTAGCTCGTAAGAAGATCCCTAACTCGAAAAGATCGACTACAGCTTCAAAAAGAAAAACTTTGAAAAAAATTCTCTGTATAAAAACCAAAATTAGGCTCTTTAGAAGTAGAATTCGCTATATTCGTGGTACTAGGCCAGCACAATAATCTTTGGGACCCAACACCCTCAACATTTGCAACATGTCCTAGCCCAGAACCAAGTCGACTTTCCACTCTTTAATGCGGACCACATGGGTCAATATAATACCAACCCTTGAAGCTTTCCCCATCATTAGAGGCCCTAACTTGAAAAAGGATTTAAGAGACATGGACCAGCGTATCCTCGCAAAGAGTGACCTCCTTACGAAAAGGAAGGCAATTAAGAATTTATTCCATGTATTTAGAAACAATTGGATGGGTGGACTGGAAGACGCATACCTCTAAACATAATAGCTTAACTCACTACCAGACACCCCTCACTAGGGTAATAGACTCGTTCATCCAAACGAGGCACCAAAAATTCTATACTATCAGGCACCCTAAATGTTTTCCTAAATGTTTCACTCAATGTTTATAGTTGGTCCTTAGCCATTCTAGAGAGAATACTAGATGTTCCCCAAGGAATACTATAATCGATGGGGCCCTCTTGCAAGCACTATGAGGTCCTCCAATTGCCTCTCTAATGTATTCAGTAGGAATCACATCTGGCAGATCCACATCTACACAAATCATCCTCATATCAACCCCTCCAGATGAACGACGAACAATTGTATTTTTGAGCTGCATGCCATTCATAATGATTTTAGGGTGTAAGGGCATATGCATACCACTAAAAATATTAGCTCCACTCACTGCCATGCATCCCTCACTGGGGTAATAGACTCGTTCATCTGGACGAGGCAAAAAAATTCTATATTATCAGGTACTATAAATGCTTCCCTCAATGTTTCTAGTTTGTCCTCAATCATTCTAGAGGGAATACTAGTGGCTCCTCAAGGACTACTATAATCGATGGGGCTCTCTTGCATCACCGAAGTACTATGAGGTCCTCATATTGCCTTTCTAATACATTTAGTAGGAATCACATCTAGCAGGCCCACCTCTAAATAGATCATCCTCGTATCATCCCTTTTGGAAGATTATAATAAATTCAACGAACGAAAATAATTCAGATGAATGAATCAATATGAGAAAGCCTAGAGTTATGATTTCACCTAACTATCGACTATGTTTCTCAATTATCTAGTTATTCGATCAATTTTCCCAAGTTTATAAGCAAGAATCCTAATATAATTCTACTCACTCTCTCGAGTGCCGAGTAAAAACTATTCCTAGAATTCAATTTCCATATTTCTATTATGAATAAAAAATCTAAAAATTATCAAGTTCTTGGTTCTTAAGTGGAACGGCTTCATAGATTTTATACTTTCCCTCCAAATCTATAAAACTTAGGTTGTGTTATTCTGTGATCTCGTCTAAGGTTCCCTTTCTCGAGTACTGTTAAACAATCAATTCATTCAATTAGGGACCAATTAATTGAAAGCATAGAGAATAAACAAAATGAATAAATGGAATGGAAAATATCGTAGAAATAACTAATTAATATCAAAACATGATCTCAAATTTTGATTACATCGAACCCTAGATAAGCTATTAGTTCATGATGGATGAATGAGACATAATAAAATTCAACATTAAAAACATGGAGAATAAAAGAAATAAAAACTGGTTTTGGGCTTGTATTCTTCTTCACGTTGTTACCTCTTTGTTCTCTAGATTGATCTCTTGCCTCTTGCGTCATCGAATTGTCCTCTAAAATTTGTCTTTCTAATTGTATTTATGACATCTTAAAGTCCCAAGAGAAGTTTCAGTCGGATTGGCTATAAAAAGAAGTTCAAGAAAAGTCAAACTCATTATCGACCAATGGTGCCCCGTGATGACTCTCGACACCATGACTTTATTGTCACTGGCACTACGGCACCACCTTTCTGCACAAAAAGTTCCATTTTCTTCTTAGCCTCCACTCCTCTTTCAATCCTATGCACACTCTTATCAACCTTGACTCCAGTTTAGGTCCCACAACTCATCGCTTTCACTAAATCACCATACCTATAAAACAACACTAACAAATACATCAAAACGTTCTGAATTATTCAAATCCAAAAAAATAAAAAAATAAAAAAATAAAGTTTAAGTGGAATTAAAACAATGAGTGAAAAACGCTCCAAAACTTCATACTTTACTAGTACTCGAGCCAAAAAAACAAAAGAAAAGAACTAATGAACATAGAAACACAACTAAACAAATGAAATCACTTAAAGCATGTTTAGTTAGCTAGCTGTGCATTGTGGCTTAAGATGGATAACATTTTGTCTAGTCTATAGACCGTTTCAAAGTTATAACGTAAATGCAAAATTCTTACTTATCCAATACCAAATGAGTGTGTGTGTGTGTGTGTGTGTGTGTGTGAAGAATTAAGCGCAACACTGTACATTCACAAGTTGATCTAATTCCTAACCTTAAAAGTCAAATAAATCCTTTCTTCGCTCGTGGAATTTACACACCCTCAAACTTGTTTTCTTTTATTCTCTTCCCAATGGTGTATTCTAAGGTTGATTTTCAATTCACTAATTCTTACCCTCCCCAATTAGGTTTGATTTTACTAATTTCAGTTCAACATATCAACAAATGAGGATTCTTATTATTTTTGTCCGTTTCAACCTCCAAGAATCAATTAAGTTAATAACCCATTGTCAAAAACCTAATCCTCTAAAATAAATGTTTGGGGTTTAATCAAGTCATATAATTCGTCTTCTGTTCATGCACTTGCCATTTTTTTTTTTCAAGGTTGTTATGCATAATTTGTTTCTTGCACTACTTTGATCCATTTTTTGGGTTTTCTTTTTGGGATTTTCAATAATTGTTGTCATTGGAATCTTTTAGGATAGCTTCACAACAAGACAACTTTATCTCTTTTATGCAGTGATTAGTATAATGCTCCTTATTAAATATTCATTCTCAAAACTGACATCTAACATAAGGTTTTCACCCAATTTTCATCACATTGGTCTCAGGTAGCCCACACAATGTATAGCATGCGCTAAATCTACATACATCTCCAAGTTTCCCTACAACAGCTTAATCACCCTAAACTATCCTAGATTTTGCTTGCATATATGAATCAACTTTTTCATGTGCAATGCTAACTGAATTCGTGTGCATAAATATATTCACACAAAATAAGAAAAAAATTAACTAAAATACATAATATATTCACAATTCATAAACTAACACATATTATCAAATATATGTATCATGGCTGACAAGGCTAACTAAATCAAACAAGCATGCAACAAATTAAAGAAAAAATACACATAACAAAAAAAAAAAAAACAATTCACACAAAAATGACTAAGCAATTAGACAATTAATATATCACCCCCAAACTTAAATTAAACATTGTCTCCAATGTGAAATTAAGGAAAATAAGGAGAAGGACTTCCATGAGTTAAAATATTGGTTATCTTCATAGCTATCAGCATCATGGTGAGATATTGGTAGATTGATAGATGTTGAATGTTGATTCTATCTTCACTCCCAAACTTGAGATTTAACCTACAAGTAAAGCAAACTCATTAAGAAACTATTTCTAAAATTATAAATTTATCTAAATAGAAGAGATAGAGAGAAAGAGCTTGGGTTGTCTTCCAATGGACCCTTCTTTAATGTAAATAGTTTGACATTGTTAGGATGCCTTATGTTGGGTCTTCAAGAGACACTTCTCTCATGTTTTGAAACATTCTCCTTGGCATTTTATGCCAAGTCCTTATTCTTTCTTTGTAAACTTTGGCCTTTTCCATATGTCATGTCGGAACTCCGTTTTATCACGTTGCACAAGTGATGTTGCATTAATTCTTTCGAACCACAACTTAGCTTGCTTGTATTTGAATTGTTCTTCAAAAGAGCATAGCAACGAGGATTATGATGTGACTTCAAATTCGATTTGATACTCAGAACCTCTTTTGATTCAACAATGTTGGGAGGTTTCAAAAGTTTTTCTATGTAGTTCTTTTTTTTTTTTGAAGTGGATAAGCTTCATGGACCAAGAGAAAGTCAACCATGTCATTGCTACCTATGTAGCTTCCATTAGCAGATGTATCACTTTTGGAAGCACTATTGTAATAAATTGCTTAGAGGGTCATGGAACAATTCACTTTTGTGATTTTCTCCCACCACTACATCAATTGTTTGGACCATATGGCAAGTTTCGACCTTTTTTTGGGGATTTCCTCGCTTTATAGATGTTGAACATGACTTGCTCTTCATTAACCCCCAATGTCAATTTTCCTCCGTAGAATCAATCAGAGCTCTTCCAATTGCCAAGAAATTTCACCAAGAATTAATGATATTTCTTAATCTTTCTCCATGTCCACAACCACAAAGTCAACTAGAAAGATGAACTTTTTAACCTTCACAAATACATCTTCAATGATACCTCTTGGGTATGTGATAGATCTATCAGCTAGTTAGAAAGTGATGATGTCTAATTTCACTTCTGCAAGACTCAACTTCTTGAATACTAACACGTGCATTAGATTGATGCTAACTCCAACGTCACACAATGTCTTATCAAAAGAAGAACCATTGATGTGCAAGGAATAATGAAGTTGCCTAGATCTTTTAATTTATGAGGGAGCTTCTTCTATAGTATAGTACTGCATTCTTCTGTTAGACTTACTATTTATACTATCATAGCTTTATTTTCTTTAACATCACTTCCTTCGAAAATTTGGCATAATTCAAAATTTGTGCCCAAGCATCTGTAAAAGGATTATTGATTTGGATTTTCTTGAAGACATTCAGGAATTTTGCAAACTATTCATCGAACTTCTTCTTCTTTAAGAATCTCGGTAGATATGAAAATGATAGCTTTAAGATTGGTGGATTGTCTGGGAATGAGTTTGAGTTAGGATTAGGAGCCTTATTTGTTGCCTCTACCTTAAGTCTTGTACTCTTCAACCAGCTTTTCTTCAACATGATTCGAATTAGGTATAGACACCACAGCCTCTTTAGACTTGCTTTCTTCAATTTCTTTACCACTCCTCAATGTGATGGCATTGCAATGCTCCCTTAGGTTTACCTCAGTGTCATTAGAAACTTTCCTTTCGGTTGAGAATTTAATGCAATTGCAAGCTGACCAACCAGTACCTCAAAAATTTTCACTATGGCCACCATGTTTGTAATATAAGTCTCAATGTTGTCTAGTCGTTACTCATTCTTGTTGAACCTAGCCCTTGCCTTTAAAATAAAGGTTCCCAAAATGTCATCCAGTTATGACTTTACTTTAAAAGCTTGATTATTAAACCTAGGAAAAGGCTACATCACATTTCTATTGTTACCATAAGAGACCTTATGAGTCACAGTCCTAGTTGCTCACATATTGGACTTGCTCATTCACCATCTCAGTCTCCTGATGTGACCCATAACTGAATCTTTTTTCTCTTAAGTCCCCTGTAAAGTTAATGCAGCAATTTAGGGTATGAGTGATGACATTCGAGCTGTAAGGGCTGTAATAGGGCTCATCTCATAAAGAACAGCAACTTTCTTTGCATTTGAACACTCACTTGGCCAATGATAATTGTTTGTGGCTCTTTTATTCAATGCTGAATAAGCAACCTCTGCAGTCTTAGACATCAAAGTACCACTTGCTACAACATCAACTACTGTCCATGTGACCAATTAACCCGTTGTAGAAGATCTCTATATGTATCCAATTATGAGAACAATGTCGAGGGCAACTTTTAAGTTGATCTTTGAATCACTCCCATGCTACTTGTCTTAACTGGCCAATCTCATTCCATAATTGAGCTGACTTGGAAAGGGAAAAAAATTTGTGAGAAATTTCTACGCAAAACCCTCCCAAGTGGTGATGGATCCATATGACAATAATTGAAACCATACTTTTGCTTTATTCCTCGAGGAGAAGGAAAATAAATAGAGTTTGATTGCTCCTTCAGAGACATAATTCATCTTCACATTATCACAGATTTCCAGAAAAGAAGTCAGATGAGCATTATGATCATCTTGTAGAGATTTCCTAAATCGATACTGTTGTACCATGTGGATCAACCTTGGCTTCAGTTCGAAATTGTTTGCAGCTATTGTCTAGCGTGTAACATCGTAGTAGTTGTCATTTACAATTGGTCTGACATAATCCTTTATAGCCAATTTTTGATTATTTTGATATGCTACCTGTTTTTCCATTGTTTCAAGTTTGTTTCTTCTGGTACTCCTTAAAAACGGAAGGTTCTTTCAATTTCGAGATTAACAGGTAGTAATTTCTGACAACACCACCAAAAACTTGTTACTCATTTTCTATAACATAAATATGCCGTAAGTGTAAGGTGTTAAGTTTTGTAATATAACTATGAAGTTAGGATGTCGAACTCACATGGATTAAATATAAAATTTTATACTAGGTGTTATATTTGAATAGCTCTTATTTTTTTAGAAGATCGAATTTGTATTATCAAGGTTTTATCTAATTATAATGTGAATATGAGAAAGCAATTTAGAGGAATGAATCAATATAAGAAAGCCTAGGTTTATAATTTCACCTAACTATCGACTATGTTTTTTAATTATCTAATTGTCTCTAATCAATTTTCTTAAGTTTATAAGCAAGAACCCTAAAGTAATAATATTCCTTCTCTCGAGTGTCTAGTAAAAACTATTCCTAAAATTCAACTCCAATATTTCTATTCCAAATTAAATATCTAAAAATTATCAAATTCTTGATTCTTATGTAGAACAGCTTCAAACATTTTTATTTTCTCTCGAAACCCATAAAACCTAGGTTATGTTATTCTATGATCTCATCTATGTTTCTCTCTCTCGAGTGCCGTTAAACAATCAATTCATTCAATTAGTGGATAATTAATTGAAAGCATGGAGAATAAACAACACAAATAAACGGAATCGAAAATATCATAGAAATAACTAATTAATATCAAAAGATGATATCAAGTTTTGGTTACATGAAACCTTAGATAAGCTATTTAATTCATGATGGATGAAAGAGACATAATCAAACATCAAAAACATGGAGAAGAAAAGAAATTAAAACTGGTTTGGAGCTTGAATTTTGCTTCTCATTCTACCTCTTTGTTCTCTTGATTGATCTCTTGCCTTTTGCGTCATTGAATTGTCCTCTAAAATTTATAATTAGGGTTGTATTTATAATATTTTGAAGTCCCAAGAGAAGTTGGAGTCAGATTGACTTTAAAAAGAAGTCCATGAAAAGTGAAATTCCTTATCGCCCAGCGGTGTGCCTCAGTATTGTGACTTCATTGTTGAATGCCAGCTTGTTGATGGTTTTCTACATGCCATGGTACTGGTATGCCAAATAGCTATGTCAAAGAGCTGACCTGAGTTTAGATGGATGATGATTAGAGATGGTTGTTTATTCCTGCAACTTGTTTTGTATGTTCTTGGAGGTGCCCAGCAACTTGGCTATCCTCCTGGCCATATCATATTTGGTCGAAAGAAAAATAACAAGTACAATGACATTAAAGAACGGATTGAGGCCATTTTCTTCGTTGGAGACCAAATTCCACTCATAGTGCTCAAGGAATTAATGAAGCAAAGCTACTTCAGGAATGTCATAGGAAAGGGGAAATGGGAGCTACCATCAGATCTGTGCAGGATAGCTTTGTATGAATTGTTATTGTTGCCTGCACAAGAAACTCACCCCTCTAAATTTGCAACCGTTTCAAATGCTTGTCATCCAAGTTAGAAACAACTTTTTTATCTCTATTCTTTCCATTAGAAAATTTCCCTCATTAATGACCTACGACAACAAAAATTAAAATGTGTGGTTACTCACAATAATACAGCCTATGTTTGACTTATTTTATAAATATTCAAATCACTTTTTATATATCTATATATTTCGAGGAATCTACTGCTCATTTCTATTTATTTATAATTTAAATCGTTTATTCACACTTCTTAAATACGCTTTTAAAAGTTAGCATTCAGTAGAATATGAGAATCAGTTTGGTATATGATTATTTTCCCAAAATTGTTCTCATCTATTGTAGTTGAAATTTTGTTGAGTCATCACCAAGGAAAGGATACGTTTTGATATAATGGAAGTTTGAGGTAAATTTCAATACCTCAATTTTTCGATAATGAGTGCTTACTTTCAATTAAGAATGCTACTTCACATTGCAGTGACATTTATTTGTTCTCTTTCTTAACATAAAAATGAAAAATTGTATCGCTCACAAGCACTCACAGCAACTTAATGAAACACAACTGAACTTAGATCACACAAATTAATATATGAATTCACAACTATCCGAGAAAAATTCACATTATGTCCTTGAGACAATTTCTGTCTCCCACCATTCTTATGGAAGCAATACTAAAATCACGTAGAACCCAAATAAATTTTTCCTTTAATTATGGAAAGTCGACACAAACGTTGGTACGGAAATTTTTCACAAACTAGAAGAGAGATCAAAATTTGATTGTGTAAAAATGGCTTTATGAAATGATGTATTACTTTTAAAAGAGAAGGATATTATCGTGTGAAAATTCATAAAACTTAAAAGGATACACTAATTAGAAGAAAGTATACAACTCTTTTTCGCAAGTCTTTTAAATCGTAACACAAATTGACAAAGGTCTTTACATTTAAAGTCATATTCTGATATTCATTTATTCGAATTAAACGACAACCACAAAAGAAACATTTTAATTTAAAGACACAACTACACAGTTTCTTTATTCAAGCTTAACATTTTCCAACAAGAACAAACGGATTATAGGTTCAAGTGTAATAGAAATTCTCCATGTTCAATTGGAACACGCACTCCTCGTAATTTCTGCAACATGGTATTCTTGCGGAAAGATAAATGCTCAAGTTCCTGCAACCACAATACCGGGAATCAAAAGTCACAAGAATAAAAGTTTCAAAAATATTTTGACATCATTCTGAGGTAGGGAAAATGAAGAACAGATGAGATAAGTAAAATACAAAAAATTGGTCTGTATTATTCAGTTTCTTGGAGAATACAAAGAACATAAACACTGAAGCTCATAGAAGAAAACAACTTTTCTATTATTCTATATGTAAACCACTATAGCAGAAAACTAGAAAAGCATTTGATCATCAGATTCAACAATAACTTTCAGTAGTTTTTTATATATGAGTTTTAGCAGTCAAATAGTGAAACATAAGTTCAATATGTTTATTTTGAACAATCTTCAGATTTTTTTTTCCTGATAAAGGGAGATCAGACAAAACAGCAATTTTGTTATTATCCTAAATATGCAATACGATATGAAAAATTATAGATTGAGAGAAACTGATGGTTAAGAAACTACCTGGTCCTGATTTTTTCAACTTCAATCCATCTATGGATATAGCTAATTGTCATTTTCAAATGTGACTGAAGGAACTCGTTTCCTTAATTCATGCAGAGGTGGAATTTGCAAATTCCTGCAGTTTTTAACTGCTAAAACGGAAAGCATAGGCATGGATTCTTCCTCCACCTCCCACGTCTCCAAGAAATGCAAATTCAAGAGTTCTAAACGTTTGAGTTTCTTGAAACCAGATTTAACACATATCATTTTCTTTCCTGCAAATGCGTCGTCTTGCAATACTAGTACCTGCAGTTTCGGGAGCTTGTCCAAAGTTGCCATAGGGTCTTCCTTAAGTTCAGAGCCTATTAAGACCATCTCAGTCAGGCTTGAAGTGATTTTATTGTGTAGAGGTATCTGTCCAAGATGCCCATCCATATGCAGGGTATGGAGAATCTGACACTCGAGTAGTTTTCTGAAAACAGAATGCCTTTCTTCTATATAACAGTCAAAATTGTTGACCTTAATGGAGACACGTGTATTCTCTGAAGTCATACCCATGCGAAGGACAAGCTGCTCAAGATCCCCCAAAATCCCTTCGACAGTCGTAGACAGGTGTCGTAGCCTCATCATTTCAACAAGATCAGCAACATTACACACCCCAGTGTCAAAGTTTTCTAGTATCTCAAGTTCTTTCAAACTGCCCAAATACAATTTATCGTTGTTAGGCGTCTGAAACATGAGCGGAAGGTATAGATACACAAGTTTTTTCATTTTCCTCAAGACATTTGAAATGATTATTCGACTTGAAACTCGTAGATCCAGAATTTCCAAGAATGACAAGTTACCTATTGATAACGGCAACTCCCTCAGAATACACTCTTTGAAACTCAGATACCTAAGGTAGATTGGCCATATCATTCCACTGGGTAGACCTCTCTCTTGAAAGTCAACCCGTTCAAAAGTTAGAACCCTCAGCATTCTGTACCTCTTCAGATTGAACATTCTTCGAGGCCATTCCAACTTCACCGGAAGATCGTGCAGATTCAAGAGTAAGAGAGACCTAAGATGGTTCACCTTTTCATTTCTGTTTTGATCAACAGAATTACTAGTCGACGAGAAGGAATCAGAATCTAAATGTAAAGCCATTCTACGTGCAGGATTACCAGTCGACGAGAAGGAATTGGAATCTGCTCTTCTCTGTGTTCTGAGCCCAAAATCTAGAACCTTAAAGAAATATTCTTCTCCCTTCATTAAGCAATGATCTTGCATGTGCTCATGAACCCAACAAGACTTGTATTTTCTCAAAGATGGAGTTTCTTCTTCTTTGACCTCAACCATTTTTCTCTGTACCAGATCATTCAAATATCTTTCTGCTAAATCCATCATAGTTTCATTTTTTTGACAATCATCTCGTGATATCGTGCCTTCAGCTATCCATTGAAGATACAAGTGCTCCGCTTCTATCTTCGAACCCTTTGGAAACAAGCCCAAATAAAGAAAACATGGTTTCAAGTGATATGGTAAATCATCAAAAATTAAAGCTGAAATCGATTTTTTCAATACGATTTGTTCAACTGGTAGGTCTCTATCGATTAATAACTTGATATCTTGAAGAACCATCTTCCATTCATCTGCTGTACGCTTTTCAGCTAAAACTTCTCTGACTGCAACTATAGCTGATGGCAAGCCCCAGCACAAATCCAATACTTCGTCTATTATACCCTCTTTCAACGAATAATCTTCTGCATATGTCATACAAAAAAAATTGTTAAGAAAATCCTAAATATAATTCAGCAATAATGAAATAATGAGACCATTACAGCTCATTTCCATTATATTGCCTGCATCAGCTCTTAATATACGATAAAGATCAGCAATAAACAAAATTCTATCATCAAGAGAAGAAATTGACTCTATGAAGAGGATAAAAATGACAAAGTGGATAGATTTTTAATAATAATACGCTTGTTCTGCTACCAATATCTATGTTAGAATTTGGGTGTGACCCGAATTCCTTGATGAAGTAATTGAAGAATTTTAATTGAATTGCACGTTAAGAAGAATTCAGTTTGGAATGTTACTGGAGTCCTATGTCAAGTTGAAGTTTTATTTTGGAAGCTATTGAGAGTTGAAAATTGGTATTGGACTTGAAGAAGAGTACGGTATGGAGAAAACAACTTGAAAAAAAATAAAAATAGGGTAGAACACCCCGCGCCCCAGCGTCGGGCATCGGTGCCACCTATGCATGTTCCGATTTTTTGCATTTTTCTCTAATTTTTAATTTTAAACTCGAGTTTTTGGCATCTTATTTCATCAACAACTCCACTAAGAGGTTTTGGACATCTCCTATATGTTCCTTATAAATAGTAGACTCTTCTATACAATTTTATAATGTGAGAAAAGATATTACTAGAATTTTAGGATCAATTTTATATTTTTTATAATTATTGGTGCAATAAAATCTCCTAATTCCTCTACCATATTTTTTTGTCTTCTTTTATTTTTTATTTTTTTGTGAGCAAATACTTCATATTTTACCATATAACTTCAACATTTCAATCCGGTGGTTGATTTCATATCAAGTGGTATCGAGCGATACGTGATTCTTAAATTCTCAACAATTAATATCAAAGAATATGGGCATAATTAACATAACAAGTGGTATCAGAGCCTAGGTTCAACAGTTCCGCAAGAGCGTAGGGTTTAATTTGTTCAATATTTTTGTTCGTGATGGCTTTCATGAAGTATGACATTTCACTTTTAGATCGTAGCACTAGATTTTCGCTATGAGAGGTTAAGATGCGTGTAGTACTCGCACAACATGATTTGGATGGTGTGTTACTGAAAATTGACAAGATGTCCGCAACTTTGACCGCAAAGGAGAATTTACGGAAGGATAATAATGTAGTTTCTCACATTCATCTTTATCTATTGAATAACATTCTTTAGAACGTTTTGAAGGATGGTACAACAACTGGTTTATGGTTGAAATTTGAGCAATAGTGCATGATTAAAAGTTTTACAAGCAAGTTGCATCTCATGCAACATTTATACTCTCATCGAATGGCAAATGGAGAATTATTGGAAGATCACATGGCTGTATTTAAAGAGATCGTCGCTGATTTATAAACTTTGAAATTAAAGTATGATGAAGAAGATTTGGCATTGATCCTATTTTGTTCACTGCCCACTTCATTTTGTTTATTTAGAGACACGATCTTGTATAATCGTGATGTTCTCACCATAGAGAAGGTGTATGATACTTTGTTTACAAAAGAGAATATGAAGTATCTGGTTTCAGAGATAAGAGATGGAGAAGGCCTTATTGTTCATGGTGGTTTTGGAAGGGGCAGGTCGAAGTCTAAATTCAATAATTAGATTTGTAACTTTTGCAACAAGAAGTGGCACTTGAAGAATGATTGCACAAATTGAAAAATAAAGAAAGGTTGGCTGCAAGTCGATAAAGGAAGCAATCAGAGATTTTAGGTGAAGCAGACCTCGCAGAGAACATTGAAAGTGGAGGAGATCTCTTGGCTATTTCTGGCATCGAATTTAAACCAAAGAAGAATTGGATTCTGGATTAATCGTGTATGTTTCATATGCGTCATAATAAGGACTTGTATACTACATATGTGTTTCCAAATGTATCGTGGTTATGAGAGACAACACACCTTGTCGGGTCGCTAAAATTGGTACAGTCAGACTGAAGCTATTGGATGGGACAATTAGAACACTTGGCCAAGTTCGACATGTTTTGAATTTGAAGAAGAATCTCATCTCATTGTCTATCCTTGATTCAAAGAGTTATGAGTTCTTTGGTGGAGGTACCGTGTTCGACATTTAGTTTGATACAATACCTTTAGGAGCTCGTAAATGGTCGAATTTGAATAAAACTGCTCAGTGGAGTTCAGGTGATATGGTAATGCCGCTTTGCTACCATCATCTACATTGTCATTGTATTCAATTGCTAATAATGGACCCAATGGTAAAAGATATGTAGATGCTAGTTTTGTTAAGCATGCTTTCAGCGTAGTAGAAGGTGTACAATCTACTAATGGGATTTTTTAAAATCATTTGAGTTTGATTCTACTTTAATGTGTGTTATAGCCAAGTTTGGTAAATTTTAAAATAATTATGATTTTTTGGGAATTTGAAATAATTTTGTTGAGTAGTGCTTGGAATCATTAGAAAATGTGGAGTATTTTGTGTTTGGTTGGAGAAATTAGTTTTGATTATTGTTGCAGAGTCAGTTTTCTTCTCAAAATTGATAATATTTTGGAAATTTGTTTATTGCGGTAGAATTCTTGTCAAGGTGGAAATTTTTAGAATTTGAGCATGATTTGAATTCCTTGTTGAAGTAATTGAAAAATTCTAATTGAAGTGTCATTAAGAAGAATTCAGTTTGGAATGCTATTGGAGTCTTATGTCAAGTTGAAGTTCTATTTTGAAAGTCCAATGAGAGTTAGAAATTGGTATTGGATTTGAAGAAGAGTTTGGAATGGATAAAATATCTTAAAAAAATGGGCAGAATGCCTAGCACTTGGGCGCCCGGAAGTAGCGTCACGACACCACCTATATCTGTTCCAGTTTTTCGCATTTTTTTCTTTTTTTTTCTTCGTTTTGAATTCGATTTTTTGGTATCCTACTTCATCAACAAATCCACTAGGAGAGTTTGGACGTCCCCTATATATTCCTTATAAATATTAGGCTCTTCTATATAATTTCATAATGTGAGAAAAGAGATTACTAGAACTTTAGGATCAATGATATATTTCTACATTATTATTGGTACATTAAAATCTCCTAATTCTTCTGCCATATTTTCTTACCTTCTTTTATTCTTTTGCTTGTGATCAAATACTTCATATTTTGCCATATAGCTTCAAAATCTCAATCCGACGGTTTGTTTCATATCAAATGGTATCGAGTGATACATGATCTTCGAATTTCCAACAATTGGTATAAGAGATTCTAGACATAATTAACACAACAATCAACATTACATATATTGATTCCTGTCCACAATTGAACATCATCATTGCCTATTTGCTGTCATATAGACAAGTTTTTGTATCTTTATTTGATTTAATTCAAAATTGTCAATACATATTTTATTTCTCAAAATTTAAAGATGAGAAATCAAACTAATTCTTAATTAGCTTATTATATCAATAAATAATCGCTAGACATACAAAACACCAAAATAAAGGTTGAACTCTTAGGAAGGTTTTTGGAAAAGTTACATTGGGCAATTGCGTTTTTTTGTGAACACTGTTTGCTATGCATAAGAGATTGAAATTTGAATTATGCTATGTGTACAAACTTGGTTTTCGAACTCTGTGCTAACAACATTTAGGTAGGTCAATCATTTCAAAAATAGTTTTTGAAATCAACGAAAATCAACGGCCTAGATCTTGCCAACACTTCTTTTGTAAACAAACTTTGTACAACTAGATTAATTGGTGAAATTTTATGTTGTTCATTTTGCAAGATAGACACTTGACTATGCATGCACTGAGTGCCAGCAAAATGTTCTAGGAAAGTATGGATTTATTTGTTAAAATGCAAGAATTTGGCTTTAAAGACTTCTACGAGTGGAAAACTTTGATCAATAATCAAACTGGCAAGAAAGTAAATTGAACACTTTCAATAGTTGATTCAGATTTAAGATCAACAATTGGAGAATGCTTGGGTCCAGTTGAATACAATTAGTAGTTAAAGGATCCAAATGCAAGAAAAATTGACTCAATCCGAACAGAGCATAAAAATCAAGGACTGAATTGTACATTGGTGAAAAAAATATCACTAACGCATACATAAACTTGGTTGGCATGCTTGCACTAGCTGATTGAAAAACTCCCAAGAGCAAGCCAAGTCTATGCATGAACATGCTATGTAAAACTTGAGTGACGAAGGACCCAACGTGCAAATTACCTGTTTGTGTTAGAATTCTTTTTCTATTCAATTTTGTTCATGATTTCAACCCTATTTTAGACTTCTATAAATACATCAGAACGAATCTCTTCTACACCATTAATCATCTAGTATCATCATCATCATCAAATAAAGGCCAATTCCATCGTTCTTCTGAGAATTAAAGGGCAATTACAACTTCTCAAGAAATTAGAGATCAAGCCTTGAATTTCTAGGGAAACAACAAGAGGAATACTTGAAGATTCATCCAGATACAATTGGAGAAATTTAAGAACATCAAGATTATTTTTATCTCCACCTTCGTCAACTCAAAATCCGGGTTTTATTCTTCCAATTAAGCATGATTTCTTGTAAATTTTTAATGAGATGTTAGGGTTTCAATTACTAAGATATGGATGAACTCTTATTATGATGTTTTAATATAAATTCGATAATTTGACGTTCAATATGTGTTAATTATTGTATGATTGTTGTAGGATTTAATGAATTATCAATTACTTGATCACAATTGGATTGAATGTCAATATTATTGATTTCAAGAGAAACAATATGATAGATAGCACGTTAACAATGATTGTAAAGTCCAATAGATGATAGAAATATGCATTTATGCTTTTCATGATTTCTAAAGATGTTCTAATATTTTTAATGCATGCTTTCATTCTCGCATCTTTCATAAAGATATAAGGTCACATAAGATAATAAATTTAACTGACATCGAGAGATATTTTTAACTAACTTAGAAATATTGATCAACGAGAATGAGCACATATTGTCATGTTATTGAATTGAATTGAAATGAAATAATAAGGGGGGTTCAAGGTCTTAGTAATTATCCAATCTAAATTCACAAAACCTTCATAATAAGGCTAGATTAGTTAATAAAAATCATTCAAACAAATAAGGCTATTCGATTAGAGTTAAACATGATTGACACTAGGTTAAGTATATAGTCCTTGTGGGATGATAGTTTACTCTTTACTTTATTACTTGTTTGCGATAGAGTACACTTGTAGAAAATTAAACGATCAATATCCCGTTCGAACAATTTTGCAAGGAAAAAGGGTTAGCAAGGGAAAAGACGATTAGAAAAACTCCTCAACAAAATCACATGACTGAGAGAACGAATAGAACTATTTGAGGAGTTACATACATGTTACCTAATGTAAGATTACCTACAACAACACATGTTAAATTATCATCAACTAAGTCTCATGTACTTAAGAAATGGATTATTATATAAGTTATGTTCCTTACATTAATGGCACATGAATTTTGATGCACTCCATCATTTTCTCAATGCCACAACAAATTCAAACAGTTTGGTTTATGGCTGATGACACCAAAAACCTGCACTTGCTTGATTTCGAACTGTATACTTCAATCATGCACTAACTGATCTTCGATACGAAAAATAGAGGTGTCGAGGTATGTCATCGACGTCCCTCCGATGCTTAAATTAGAGAGAGAATTTGTGCATAAAATTATGAAAAAACATAGCTGAATAATGAACATTGGTCATGTATATATAGATGTTGGTGATAGAGACATAAAAGGATCCAAACACTTGTAGTCCTTATCCTTATCATGAAAGGTGTTTGTATCATATACAAAGTATTCTGTTTGAGTTTAAATCAAACTATAGTAGGTAAGTAGTTTGGAGAAAAGTAAAATTCATCTAGAGTTGTAATCAAAATAAGATTGATATTTCTAGATGGTGTGAGATAAGAACGAGAAAATCGTTCTTTCGTTGTTGAAGCCAGACCTCAACATGTAGCTCGACCTCGACATGTACCCTGAGCTTGGTATTTACATAATTGGGATATGATACATTTGGGCAATATGCTTGAGCTCGGGCTAAATGATATTTGTACTATCACAAGCCCTCGTGCATCCAGGTCTCAGCTAAAAGTTACGTGCTCGAGCTGGGAGGTGAAATGCAAAAAGGTACAACAATCTGAGATCGAACTTAATTGGTTGATCGTAGGTAATAGCTAGGCATTCGACATGCGTAAGGCAGAGATCATGCAATCTTGGATGATCGCATTTGGCGTGAGTTCAAAGTTCAGGATTGCATGACCTTTGACCTTCCTATGACCCCCATAAATACCCCACTTTTACCTTTCATTTTTCACTCTCAAATCTCAATAAAAGCAATTCGAGTTTAGGGTATTACCCCTACGTGACGTTAGGACCCCCGAGGCTACTGAAACAGTGCTAGATGTTAAAGATGGGGAGATGACCTTTTTTAGGAATACCCTTAAGGTTGGGCATAAGTGGCCTCTCCAACTATTCTTCATCTATTTCCTGGCTTTTTTTTACATATTTGGGCCAACTAGCCCCTAACAGGTGGATGCTCTTGATCTACTTTTTCATTCTATATAGATGCCTCGGGTTGAACCTAAAATCGACCTCTTGAGGATGGTTTTTGATATGAAATTCTTGTCGGGGTATAACTGCTTCGTCTACTTATCTACAAAATGAGGGTTTAGGGCACATGAGTTGGAAAGAATATTTCCTAAGACCTCGACCACCCATTTAGCCCGAGGTGGGAGACCCACGACAATGATAGGGTTAATGAGAGTCCAGAACACTTCGATACTGTAGAGATCGATAGGTTGAGGTTAGTACACCTGGATCATTTCGCAACAAAATTTGATTATCTACTATAGGATGACACCTTCGACTTTGCCAATGTAAGAGGGATCGAGGGTATGATCTTCATTCTTTTTGTTCTTTCATGTTAATATCCCGAACAATGACTCGAGCTAATGCCTTGTGTCATTTTGCTGAATTAGAAATTTCGTTTGATCCTTCAAAACTCCTCGTGAACATTTACCACAAGGGCGGAGGCTCATAGTCGAAGATATCTGTCCCATCCAAGAGGAAGAAAAGAGCAAGGAGATAGCCTCGAGCAAAACCCTTAACGAGATTGGGCAGTCATTAAAAACAAGGAGCCTGACTTCTCCACTTCACCCTTCTCCTAGAGGAAACTCCCTTCCCTAGGGGACGCCTGAGATCATCGACCTAGATGACGACACTATTTTCTCGACCTCAATGGATGAATACGCACAATGCTCCTGATCTCGAGCATTGTTAACAAATATGCTAAAGAGGTTGATTACCATGAAAAGACGAATACCCTCGAGCTGTTGACTATTAAGGTAAGATCTCAAACTGTTTATTATATTATTTTGTATTATTTTTTTATTTATTTTCTTTTTGTGCTCGATCTGATATCGACCTGATCTCCCTTCCTAGACGTTGAGTGTGGGTCAGGGCTTAGCCTTGAAAGAGGCTAACACCTCTAGCAAAATGGGCGAGCTCAAAGATGAGGTCGTGAAAAGTAGAAGATGCATTTGTGAGCTCGAAGTGAAGCGAGACCTGGAAAGGATCTAGACTCGGAAAGCTCAAGACCAAGTAGGTACCGCCAAGGACGAGGCTAAAGAGGCTAAGCTCGAGCTTCTACACGCGAAGAAAGGTTTTGAGGATGAACTTGCTAAGGCTCGAGCTTAAGCGGTTGAAGACTTCAAGAAGTTTGAGGAGTTCGGGACGCTACTGGGTGAGTATAGTTTAGGTTTGTATCACTATGGCCTGAGGCTTGCTCGCTCATTCCTACGGACCATCCTGCTCGACGAATTGAAGCCCCTGATCAAGGATATAAGGACGATTAATGAGCTTGCAAATGACCTCGAGCTTTCTGCCTCCGAGGGAGAAAGACAAGAGGACAGCCGGAGGAGGGGGGTGAGACTCCAGATTTGGGATATCTTGCTGACGCGACAGACCTTGATTAGGCCCATACCCCGAACTTTGTTAAATATGTTTTTGTTTTAAAAAATGTAACAAGTACATTGTCCCATTTAGGTTCATTATTTGGCTTTAATTATAGCTCGATATTTTGTCTAATATATTTTGTTATCGATTGCATTCATTCTTTACATATCAAGCTCGAAACTAACCTATGTTGAGAAATCTAAGTTCAAGTTTTTGGCATCTATGGTTGAGCTCATGCATGCTGCCTACTAACAAGAAGCTCAAGCTCTTTCAATATTTCTATACATTAAGCTCGAGCCTACAACTCCCATTATTTTGGGAGACGGCTCGAGTATTTTGATTGATTTGCAATATGTATATAACTCGAGGATTTTACTTAACCATTATTTGCAAAAAGAACGAGTTCTCTATTCAATTTGCAATATGTATGTAGTTCGAGTATTTTACTTGAGCAGTATTTTGGGCACAAGCTCGAGTTATTTGTTCGATTTGTAATATATATCTAGCTCGAGCATTTTACTTGACCAGTAATTTGGGCAACAAGCTCGAGTTATTTGTTCAATTTGCAATATGTATGTAGCTCGAGTATTTTTCACGAGCAATATTTTAAAGCTCCAACAGGTTGGGTTCGAGTGTGCTACTTGGTCATTGTTCTGGCAAGTAGCTTGGGCCCCCTTTTTTCTTAGGTGAATCTTGGATCTTTTTGCGGATGGTGAGTACTGGCCTGAGCTCGAACTCAACCAAATTTGATATTGAGAAATATTGAAGTCGAGTAGTAAGGATCTCGAGTAATAGCTACGAATGAATGTCATTATGCTATGTAAGTTTATTAGCTGTATGCGCTGAGCATGCCTTACACTAATTATATGTAATAGCTACATACGTGGAGCATGACCTTTCGCTAGTTATATGTAATAGCTACATGCACGGAGCACGACCTTACGCTAGTTAGAAATAATAGCCGCGGCGTTATGCTAATTAGATGTAATAGCTACATTCGCGGAGCATGGCCTTACACTAGTTAGGAGTAATAGCTGCATGCGTGGAGTATTACCTTATGCTAATTAGATGTAATAGTTACATAAGTGGAAAACGGCCTTACGCTAATTATAAGTAATAGCTAAATAGAGATGTTTGAAGAAAGTTTTTAATTGTTAAAATGTTTATAAAATAATGTAAATGTACATGGGGCGCGTAGGCCTTGAAAAGAAAAAAAAACCTAAAGGTATGCAAGCTCGAGCAAAAAAAAAAAACTACCAAAAGAATATAAACCTAACATAGCAAAAAGAAAAATGAAAAACTATATGACCTAGATAGTTGGGGCCATGGCCGACTATTTGTAATAAATTTTGAGGTTGTCGGCATTCCAAGGCCTTGGGAGAGGTCTTCCCTAGGTGTCCTTCAGGCTATATGCTCCGCCTTTTACTTTTCGTATGACTTCAAAAATTCCTTCCCAATTTGGTTCGAGTTTTCATGGGGGATGACATACAACTTTTGCCCTTCCGAGGACTAAATCTCCAACGCTGAAACTTCTAGATTTGACCATACTGTTGAAGAGTCTCACTATTTTACTTTGATAGCCTTTAGCTCTAAGTGATGCCTGTTCTCGAACTTTTTCAAGCAGGTCAAGATGTCGATTTTTGTCCTTTCGGGATTAGGCTCGAGCCTTCTTATCGAAAAATGGGTAACCTCAATTGGAATTGTGGCATCGATGCTGAAATCTAACATGAAAGGGGTTTCACTAGTTTCTGTCTTATGGGAAGTCCTATATGTCCAAAGTATGGATGACAGTTTCTCGGGCCAACTGCCTCTAGCATCCTCGATCCTTGTTTGAAGATCTTGAATTAAGATTCGATTAGTCACTTCGGTAAGGCTGTTACTCTGATGGTGTAAGACTGACGTCAGACGATGGTTGATACCATGTTCAATACAAAAATTCCTTAATTGTGAATTGTCATATTGCCTCCCCTTATCTATTATGAGTACATTCGATATCCCGAACCTACATATAATAGACTTTCATATGAATGACATGAGCTTGGGTTTTGATATTACTGCCAAGGGTTCTACTTCTACCCATTTGGTAAAGTATTCTACTACCACTGCAACAAAATTCTGTTGACCTCTTGCCAAAGGGAAAGGTCCTAGAATGTCAATTCTCCATTGCTCGAAAGGAGCCGAAAAGTGGATAGGAGTCAGCTCTTCGACTAGGGTATGTATGATATTGCTGAATCTTTGGCACTTGTCACACCTCCTTACAAAATCTGTTGCATCTTTCTTTATGTTAGGCCAATAATACCCATACTTTATAAGTTTATAGGCGAGAGCTCAAGCACCTTCATGATTCCTACACACACTTTCGTGAACCTCAACCAAGGCTTTGAGTGATTCGAAAGGTCTAAAACATTTGAGGTAGGGAAAGGTAATGCTTATTCGAAATAAGACTCATTCGATGATATAATACTTTGCTGCCCGAGGTTCCGACAATAAATGTCCATTACTTATGAACTCGATTATCGGGTCCATCTAAGAGGGCTCTTGGTCAATGTCTATGATGCTTGGCTTCTATTTAATGATAAGCTCTGTTACACATCTTACCGTTTTGTCCAGCCCATCTATCCCCATGAACATGAGTCTAGATAATGCGTCGGCCTTCTGAGAGCATTCACCTTTAGACAATACAAGCTCGTCTTTTCTTTCAAAATTACCCTCAATCTGTTCAAGCTCAAGGTTGCATGCAAGTTCCAAAACTATGATGACAACCTTAGATTCTACTTCATTATTAGTGGCTTCGAATTCGAACCTGAGTGCACATTAGATTTCTATGATTTTATTTGGGTCAATGATGATGACCCTAGTTCCCGAGCCCAAGGCTTTAGGATAAGTTATGCTATAAAGTCGGCTAGAGCCTGCGCCTTGATTACGGGCCTTGACTTGAACCCGATATCAAATTCTCCAAGCTCAATTGCCCATTTCAACAATCTTCCTGAGATATCTGGTTTATGAAGTATGTGCCTGAGGTGCTGATTTGTGTACAATGATTGGATGACATTGAAAGTTTGACGAAACATTCTGGTAGCTACGACCAAGGCAAGAGCAAGCTATTTGGCTAATGTATATCGAGTTTCCACATCAAGAAGCACTTTAGTCACATAATAGATAGGTTGTTGGACCTTTCTACTCTCCTTTACTAGTACCCCACTTACTGCATTTTGAGAGATGGCTAAGTACAGCAACAAGGTATTTCTAGGCTCTGATTTGGTAAGAACTGGAGGAGATGCCAATGTCCTTTTGAGATCTTGAAAAGCTAAATCACATTCCTCATTCCAGTCAAAGTTTCGGTTGTCCCTGAGAACTTTGAAGAAGGAAAAACACATGTCTACTACTCGTGACACGAATCTTGAGGCCACTCCAAAGACACATTTTACTGGTTTGAGTTTCATATTGTACCTCCGTAGTATAGCAAAGACATCATCGAGGTTAGTGATATGATTTACTTGCTTGCTCTTAACCACCATGTCATCTACGTATGCTTCGATGTTCTTCCCTATCATGTTGACAAAGACCTTGTTGAGGAGTGTTTGATATGTTACTTCTGCATTCTTCAATCCGAAAGACATGAACTTATAGTAATATATGGTTTAATCTTCCATAAATGAGGTCTTTTCCCAATCCTCTTCCGCCATGAAGATTTAGTGATATCCAGAGAAGGCGTCCAGTAAGTAGTATAGTTTATGATTCGATGTGCTATCAACGAGGTTATCAATTCGAGGTAAAGAGTAACTATCCTTAGGGTATGCTTTGTTAAGATCTATGAAGTCAATGTAAACTCGCCACTTTCCATTGGTTTTCTTGACAAGAACAACATTGGCAAGCCAATCAGGATATTGGACTTCCCCGAATGAATTGTGCATTAGTGAGCTTAGAAATTTCTTTTCGTATGACCTCCTATCGTTCTGGAGCAAATTGTCTCCTCCTTTATTTTGTTGGCTTTGCATCTGGGTTTATATTGAGTCTATGTACTTTAACTTTGGGGTCAATTCCATGCACATCTTTGACATTCCAAGTGAATACGTTGATGTTGTGGAACAGACAATTGATAAGTTCTGTCGTGATTGTAGTATCAAGTTCTCGACCAATAGTGACTTTTCTACCAAGCTCGAGCTCGAATTCCTCCATCTCTTCTAATGGGGCAAGTCCCTAAGGTGAAGGGTAACCCGACAATGAATTCTGGAACGATGACACCACCTCCAAACCCCAGAAGGAAGGGTTTGATCGGTTTGAGATGCTCGGCTAAAATTCCCATCTGATGAAAGACTTATGTGACAATACATTAGCTATTCTTCCATTATCCACCAGAATTCTCTTCACCTCAAAGTTACCAATGATCGTCGATATAACTAAGGCATCATCTTGAGGAAAAGACACGTCTTATAAGTCCTTTGATTCGAAAGTGATGTCTTCTATATTACCAATATATGTACTTAAAATTGAGGGATAATATCTAGAATATTGCTTACGCCCACTGCTGGAGTCGCCTCCCGAGGTCTTCCTTTCGATGATGATGTTAATGGTACCCGATGTTGGTTGCTTATGCCCCGAATCTTTAGGAGCCTTATTCTTACTCTAGTTGTTCCTTTGATGCTTGTGATGGTTGACGTAAGCATGCAAAAATCCCCTCTTGATAAGAGCTTCATTTTAAGGGGAAGCAATCTTCGGTCGTGTGCCCATGATCTCGATGAAAATCACAGTACATGCTTCTATCACTGGCATCCGGTGGAGCTCACAACCTTTGAGGCCACTGAGGCTTTTTAAGATCTTTAATCTTCATCAAAGTGTTGGACCTCATGGTGTTCAATCGGGTGAAATATATCGGAGAGGGATCTTGCCTTGGCTTACCTTGAAAAGGATCCGGACGTATGTTAGACTTATGCGGCCTTTTAAGCTCGAGCTTACTTGATGGCGAGGTATCTCTCATTTGAAACATGGTCTCCTCCATGTTAATGTACTTCTCATCCTAGGTAAGTAAGTTGGTCATCGATTTGAGAGGGGTCTTTGACAGAGACATCTTGATGCACCCGCATGAGTAATGCAGCCGTCTTCCTGATACGCTTGCTGATTGTGAAAAAACTGGAAACTTATTTGCCAAATTTGAAAAAAAAAAGCTATGGAGTTGGGATCCAATGTAGAAAGCCAATCCCTAGCTGCATAAGTAAACGTTTGAAGAATTGCCTTGCACATTACTACACCAGGTGCGACCTGCAAGTTCATGATATCTATGTATACATTGAGGTGGATGATGGGGGCGGTTGTCCTATCGTATTCTTCACTCGTGGATACTTAAATCTATCCGAAAGAAGGTATGACAAGACTTCAGGGATAAAATGGGTGTTAGGGGTGAACCCCATTGTCGCTTGAGTATTCTGAAGCATACCAGCCGCGATCCCGTCCTGAATGATCTTGGCAATTTCAATGGAGTCCATAGTGACCGATCTCTGGCCCAAGGATGTGTGAGGTACGCTTGAGGCTCTGATATCACCTCTTTTTAGAACGTGAGGAGGAGCTCGAGTTCGAGCGTCTGCCATTAAATCGTCCTGCGATGCTGGCGGAGCTCCTCGAAAAATTCCTAAGTAACAATCGCTTGTTGGGATATTGGTATTTTCGATGATTTTTCTTAGGGGGCTTTAAGGTCTTCAGTTGGAGGATGTGGATCAGATGAGCTTACTGGAAGAAGACCTGAACGTGTATTAACCATGAATTTTGGCAGCACTTCCCACAGACGGCGTCAATGATACTACCAAAAACCTACACCTACTTGATCTCGAACTAGATGCTTGAATCACGTTCGAACTGATCTTCAATACCTAAAATAAAGGTGTCGAGGTGTATCCTCGTCGCTCCTCTGATGCTTATTTGGTTCTATGATACCCTAGTCCCCTTTGCTCTCTTGTCGTCCACCTTGCTTACGTTGACAATATTCATATGGTATCAAACCTTCAACTACGGTAGAGGACATTGGACTATCATGTATTAATGTTTGGTATTCTTCATGTTACTTCCTTTATTTTCGATTTTGATATTTTTTTGGGCTTTTAGTATTTCCTTGAGATATTATTGTGTTGGTTGTTGATTGAATTTTTATAATGGCGGGTGCAATGGCTTTTTATGTCATCGATTAGAAGAGAAAAACAACATAAGCTTATTCCTTCATAAACCTTCTTTTGACTAAATAAAAAAGGTCAAAATCTGAGATGTGCATCCAAATGTGTACTTATTTTATGTACTGGATAAAAATCCACAAACAACTAGACCAAGATAATTGAAGGGATTTTATTTCTTTGTATAGATGTGGATATTAAGTCCAATATCAGAGAATTTGCATTTCACTACTATAACGATGCTTCGTTGAGTTTAACAAAATAATAATAATAATAATAATTTAGAGAGGGAGGGAGGGTGAGAAAAAAAATGCATTTAATTATTTAAAAAAATTGAACTCCCTCTTTTCCATTTATATAGACTAACTTTTCATTTAAAAAACTTTTTGGCAAAAATTATTTTTTCAATAACATTAAGAGCATGTTGGAGCCTCATTTTTTTGCCATAAATACATTTTGGAATAGTGATTTGATGGAAAATGTGTGGTTAAAAAAATAAAACAATATTTTGAATTTACGTGTAATATTATTTTATTGAAAAATGTGTATTTAAAAATAAGAGAAAGAAAAATATATTTAAAAAATGATGGGATCCAAGTAGGGGCTAAATAAAATTTCTTAATTCGTATGAAAAACAAAATCAACATATATAAATGGGACGAAGGGGTATAACTTATTCTTATTAGATATGTTCAATGACACTTCTTAATTAATCTCTCAACAAAGAACACTCCGCTGCACCTCATTAAAGCAACTGTGTACTCATATCTCTGTCACCCTACAAGAAGCACTAATGTCCTATTTGTAACTGCTATAGCCAGTAGAACAACCGACTTATTTATCCCTAGAGACATCTAGAAGGGAAGTCAAAACTCAGGCTCGTAAAGCCCAAAATCTGCCCGGCATTTGGCAAGAGTTCAAAAATAGGACAACAATACAAAGAAAGAGACAGGTGAGAAGACAGTAGATGAAATCCCGAAGTAATCTGGATTCTTCCTTTAATTGGCGATGATTTTTCTGACATCAATGAATTTTATAGTGGAGAAATCTCAGTGATTTACTGTCAAGAACAGAAGAAAAATAAATAGCTCTGGTCCTAACGCGGATGTGAGATCTGGTCCAGAAAATAAATAGATAGGAAATTAATTTTTTGTGCTTCATTCACTTCTTTCTACAGTTCATTCCTGCATATTTTCTGGGTTTGTGGTGGTCTTGTTTGTTACATAACTGATTAAGTCAACCTTTAACTTTGTAGTTTGTGTGATTAATAAAAAAAGAGAGCACTTCTTAAACTAAGTGGATATATGATATGAAGTATTATAGATTAATGAATGCTCTCTAATATACAATGACTAGTATTATGTCATCTATCACCAATCATTTTATTCATAATGCAGATGTCGACTAACAAACTCTATTATAGATGTGAAGGTTTTACACCACATAAGATAAAAAATTTATCAAGAAAAGCCTAGAATAGAGGATAAGGAAGATAATCCTGTCAAAAAATTTAAAAAAAATGGAACAAAGTAGTTGCGGAAGATGGTGAACATAACGGAACTCAGATTTGGATGAATATTGTGGAAGAGAAACTTACCGTCAGGGTCCCCCAACAATTCTGTCTTCTGAAATAACTCCAAAGAGTCGGATTGGCTTAAAGGCCACATCAAATGAACACGTCCAGCATCTTCTACAGCCACATGTAAAGCTACATCTATTAACCGAGTTGTCAACATTAGTTTGCTACCGTTTTGAACATTAGGAAATATTTTTTGCAAGAACTTCCAATCGTCGAGTGACCGTATGTCATCCAAAACAAACAAGTATCTGTATCCTTTATCTTTCACACATTTGTTAAAATGTTCTGCAAGTGTTTCAAGTGTTAGATCTGAGTGCTCTATTCTCCCTTGCCCTTCTGGAAGTTGTTTTAAGATATTTTCAAGAACATCTCTTACTGCAAAGTTCTGGCCAATTTCTAACGCAGAACATATGTAAAAGTGGTTCTCAACATACTGATTTGTATATAACTTATGGGCAAGTGTCGTCTTACCTATGCCACCACTGCCATATATGCAAATAACTCCCTCTTTGCCATCAAGCAGAACAGATGTTAGATCTTGAAGTCTGTGATCCATCCCAACAATATGGTTTTCTCGAGGGCCAGAGATGCTTTTCCACAACTTTTTTCGGTACTCAGTTTCCGGATTCTCATTTGCTGAGTGAAATATTTCATCTGTAGTGTTAGTGAGTTCTAATATAGATAAATGCGTAATGGTTATCATTATCTGCATATTAATTTCTTTAATCTCTAAATCAACCATCCGGAAGGATTTGAAATCATCAATGAATTTTCTAATTATGCTTCTGCCACTTCTGGGTTGGACCTCGTTGAAATAAGTTTCAAGGACATTCTGAAGTCTAGAAACAAGGTCTCTGATCTCTCTTTCCAGGTAATGTACACTTGACGCCTTACTTTTTCTCGCATCTAGGTCTTTTAATACAGGGAGCCACAGATTTAGCTTCGCTTGTACATCCTTAATTCTTCTCTCTATATCAGGACCCAAATTTGTTCGAAATTCTCGTAACAAAACCGCGGTTATGTTCTTTTTATACACATTGATCAATGTTTCAGCCATTTTCTTTCTCACAGCAAGGACCAGCAAAAGATTCTAAAATTTTGGTCAGATATTTCTCGATAGTGTCAAGTTACATTCCTTAACATTGCATCGCACTCGCATGCATCCCAACTCGGAGAAACTGTAACAAATCAATGTGCACCTATCACAAGAAAGAAAATGTTTATCCGGTTAACCAATCTGGTCTATAATTAGTTCCGAACTAATTGCATTCACTTTTCTTTTTTGGCGAAATTTACAAATTCATTAATCCATGTCACTTTGAATTGTGGCTGACAAATATAATGGAATAAAAATAAACCCAACTAGTGATATCAAAAATTGGGGAAACAAATGGTGCTACAGTGTGGGCTACTGTATTCCTCCCGTGGGAATAAAGCAACAAGACCGAAATTAACATCACAAAGTAGTGTTACAATACCACAATTTCATCCACTTTTTATTTGTATACATTTTGAACACAAATTGTAATTTTCTTTCCTAGACAATTCTTTCAAGGTATAGCTTTTTTATTCTGTTCCATTTATGATTATCATATTTATTTGGGATCAAGAATGTTTTTTGATAAATCTATTAACTGGGTCATTTTGGACCATGTTTGGTAGAGATGCATAATTAATATTGTATTTGTAGCGATAAAAACGCCTATTAAACAATTAACCACACGAAGTCAGTTAACTATTCAATTGATAATGAAAAATAATCAGAGTAAATCAAGAGTAAAGCTTCCCTATCAAGCACCAATGGAATGACACCAAAAGTGGATGGATCGAGGCTCAGATTAAGAGCCAAAAATCACACAGCAAAACCACAAAAATTGGACCAAGTTTCCCCACTCAAATGGACCACAAAGGAATTCCCAAAACCTGGCCTAAAAGACCACACAAAGAGGCTGTTGAACGGGGGCGAAACTGGACAGCAACAGGGCTTAAAAAGTGCGCGGACAGAGGAGGTGATCACAAAGAGGCACAAGACAAAGGCAACCACGAAGCAAAAGCCAAGGAAGAAAAAGGCACAGCCAAGTATCAAGAATAATGCCAAGAAGGAAGCCGTGTGTTATTGTCCACACACAAAGGACACACACACACACACACACACACACACATATATATATATGGCGTGATCTAAATTCCATATAATTTGGTGTTTGGTTCAATAGAAGAAGTTTAAGGAGTTTGGATTTTGAAAGTCCTAATTAATGAAGATCAAATTTCATCAATGATTGGAAGTTTGGCCTGGAAAAGGACTTTGACACGAAGAAAACGACTTGGAGCGAAAAAGAAAAAAAGGGGACAAAACGCGAAGCTACGCGGTGCCTGCGTCCTTACTTGTTTTTTGCCCCGGGCACCCAGAAGGTTGATGTTTTTAATTATGTTCTTTCCGAATTTTATGTCTTCTTCTTCCTCAAGAACTCCAATAACAACATCTTGAGAGTTAGAGAATTTAGATTTAATTTTTATGTCTTCTTCTTCCTCAAGAACTCCTATAACAACATCTTGAGAGTTAGAGTATTTAGATTTCAATTGAGAGCATTGAGATCTTGGTATTGTAAATACAATTGCTATTGATTATACTGGATTACTCTTCCTCTGCCCATGATTTTTTCTAGTATTGGGTTTCCACTAAAATTTTAGTGTTTATTTTCTTCTTATTTAGTTCATTATCGTCATTATCTTACAATTCAAATTACATAAAAAGTGGTATCAGAGTGAGGTTTATTGTTCTGCATGATGACAATGAAGTATGATATCCTGTTGTTGGATAGAAATACGAGATTTACCTTATGGCAAGTGAAGATACGAGCGATGCTAGGGCAGATAGATTTGGAGGAATCCTTACTTAGCTTTGATAAGATGTCTGCTACCTGGACGTAGGATGAAAAAGTATGGCATGGATCGAAAAGCCCAATCTCAATTTCGTCTACATCTTTCAAATTAAATTCTCTAGGATGTTCTAAATGAGAAAAGTGCCACTGCATTATGATTGAAGTTGGAGCAACTTTGCATGACAAAGAACTTGACGAGTAAGCTACACTTAAAATATCGCTTGTATTCTCATCAGATGTTTGAAGGTGCATCATTGGACGATCACTTAACTATGTTCAAATTAATCATGTCCGATTTAGAGATATTGGAAGTTAAGTATGACGAGGAAGACTTGGCTTTGATGTTATTGTTTTCTCTGTCACCATCATGTGTGACTTTTAAAGATTCTATTCTCTATAGTTATGATACTCTTACCGTGGAAGAGGTTTATGATGCTTTACTATCTAAAGAGAAGATGAGGCATCTTGTTAGAGGATCTGAAAATCATGTTGAAGGCTTGGTTGTGCATGAGAGAAAATAAGATATGAATCTTGGTAGACATATAAGGCACAGATCGAAATCTAGACATACTGAGAAGACGTGTCACTATTATAAGAAGAAGAGGTATATTAGAGTTAATTGCTATGCCTTAAAGAATAGAAGTAAAATTGTTGGTTCAACTGAGAAAGGGAAACAACATGTTAATGCAGCCATGTTGTGAAAGATAGGTAAACTGAAGGAAAGCTTTTTGTGATTTCTGACATAGATTCCAAAATATACGAAGGAGTTTCAAGAGATGTAGTTATTATGGGAAACAACGCACCTTGCAAAATTGTCGGAGTTGGTACAGTCAGAATCAGAATGTTCGATGGGACACTTACAGTGTAAGGCATGTTCTAGAACTGAAGTGGAATCTCATTTCTTTAAGTGCACTTGACTCAAAGGATTATAGATACACTGGTGAAGGTGGAGTTTTGAAGGTGAGTCGTGGTGCTTTTGTTATCATGAAGGGACATAAAAGCTCTATACGATTGTACATTTTGCATGGCTCCACAGTAATTGGGGATGCGACAGTTTCTACTTCTTCTTTGATAGATGATGAAATTACAAAACTTTAGCATATGTGGCTCGAGCATATGAGTGAGAATGGCATGACAGAGCTGAGTAGGAGGGGGCTTCTTGACGGACAGAAGACTAGCAAAATAAATATTTGTGGGCATTGTGTCTTTGGAAAATAGAAAAGAGTCAGATTCATGAAAGGAAGACACAACACGAAAGGAACACTTGAATATATCCATTCAGATTTTTGGGGACCGATCAGGGTACAATAAAAAAGAGGCCATTATTACTTGTTACAGTGATTGATAATTTATTCAGGATGTATTCTTCTTGAAGTAGAAGAGTTATGTGTTTAGGAAACTCAAGGAGTGGAAAACATTGGTAGAAAAGCAGATTGAAAAACAGGTAAAACGTCTAAGCACAAATAATAGGTTGGGATTTTATTCAGATGAATTCAATAGCTTCTGTAGGGCTAAAAGCATCTTAAAACACTTGGCAGTGTCTGGAACTCCTCAGCAGAACTGTGCGGCAAAACTGATTAATAGAATTTTCATGGAAAATGTTCGTTGTATGCTTTCAAATTCTGGGTTACTTACGACTTTTTAGGTTTAAGCTGCTACTACAGTTTGTTTTCTGATTAATCGTTCATCCTTAGCTATCATTGATAAAAAGACACTAGAAGATATATGGTCTGGTAAAACTTCTTGTTATACTGATTTGAAAATTTTTGGGTGTCCTGCTTATGCTCATTGGGATAAAGGGAAGTTGAAGCCTAGATCTAAAAATTGTATATTTCTTGAGTATAAATTAGGTGTGAAATGATACAAATTATGGTGTTCTAAGATAAGAAAGATGGTTGTTAGTAGGAATGTAGTATTTGATGAATTTGTTATGGTTAGTGGTACCCCGATTGGGGATTCTAATAAAATTGAGGAGCAAAATCATTCAACTGAGTTGGAGTTGGAGTTGGAGTTGGAGCTGGAAATTGGTTTAGAGGAATAATCAAAGATTGCAAAATATTCTACTACATATCAGTCCAGTTTAGGGTTGATAGATAGTAATATCTTGCCTACTTTGCCTACTCCAATAGCACCAAGTATCCAATAGTTAAGGATAGACCTCGTAGACAGATTAGACCTTCGCAGAAGTATGGGAAAGCAGATTTTGCAGCTTACGCATTGAGTGTGGCTGAAAACATTGATTCCACTTAGGAGCCTGCTACATATTCAAAGACAGTCGGTTGCAGTGATTATAACAAATTGATGATTGCTATGCAGGAGGAGATGGAGTCATTGAGTAAAAATAATACTTGGGACTTGGTAAAAATTGCCTAAAGATAAAAAGGTTATTCACTGTAAATAGGTGTTCAAAAGAAATGAAGACACATCAGGGATTGAAGATACTAGATACAAGGCTAGATTTAGGGCAAATGGCTACAATCAAATTCCAAGTGTTGACTTTATAGATGTGTTCTCACTAGCTGTGAAGTATAGTTCCATCCGAGCTGTACTTGTAGTGGTGACTAAGAATGACTTGGACCTTGAATACATGGATGTCGAGACGGTATTCTTACATGGAAAAGATGAAGAGAGCATCTACATGCAACAACCAGAGTGGTTCACAGTCTCTAAGAAAGAAGACTGTGTGTGCTTATTGAAGAAGACATTGATTACATGTCTCGGGTTCCTCATTCTAGTTTGGATCGCTTATTTATACTATGGTTTGTACAAGATTTGATTTAGCAGATGCAGTTAGCACAGTTAATCTACATAGCAAATCCTGGTAAAAAAATTAGAAAGCAGTGCAGTTATTTTTTAGATACTTGAGAAGCTCTTATAATGCTTGTTTGCATTTTGGTAAAAATTCAGATGGAATCATTGTGCATGTGGATTCAGATTATGCAAAGAATCTTGATAAGAGGAGATCACTTATAGGGTATATATTTATCCTTCGAGGCTGTACTATTAGCTAGAAAGTTACTTTGCAAAATACAGTAGATTTGTCTACAACAAAACATAAAAATGGCTATTATAGAAGCATGTAAGGAGGCTATGGAGAAGATTGATGGTGAAATTAGTAAAGACTTGTAGATGTCTACAATATTTCACGATGGGACTATGCACATTGATGTGAGGTATCATTTTGTGTATGATGTGATTGCTCGCGGTGATATTGTAGTGAGTAAAGTTGATATTAAGGATAATCCTGCTAATATGATAACAAAACCACTTTTCGTTGCTAAATTTGAGCATTGCTTGAACTTAGTTGGAATTTGTTATTATTCCATTGGTGCGTATTTGGAAGAGGATGGATAGTATTTATTTGAAGATGTGTCTTGAATTCCTTGTGATGGAATTTATTTCAAGAGTTTTCAAAATTCCATATAATTTGGTGTTTGGTTGAATAGAAAAAGTTTAAGGAGCTTGGGTTTTGAGAGTCCTAATTAATGAAGATCAAATTTCATCAAGGATTGAAAGTTTGGCTTGGAAAAGGATTTTGAGATGAAGAAAACAACTTGAAGAGAAAAAAAAAAAAAGAGGGGCAGGGACAGAACGCCCAGGACTACAACACCGGGCATGGGGCGCCACGGCACTCCTGCTTGGTTTTTACCTCGAGCGCGGGGATGCCCAGAAAGTAGATGTTTTTAATTCCGTTCTTTCAGGATTTTACGTCTTCTTCTTCTTCTTCATTTAGAACTCCAAAAGATATATATATTCCATATTGTGTCTTCGCATATAGAGATTCAACAACATCATGGGAGTTATAGATCTTAGATTTCAATTGAGAGCATTGCGATCTTGGTATTGTAAACACAATTATTATTGATTATAGTGAATTACTCCTCCTCTGCTCGTGCTTTCGTCCCTTATTGGATTTCTACGTAAATCTTTGTGTGTGTGTGTGTGTGTGTGTGTCTATAATAATAATAATAATAATAATGGGTTGAATAGGTAATGGGTCTAACCCGTTGAATGGTCTTGGTCCTCATTTGTAACTTGGGCTACCAAGTGTGATTTTCGATCCAATAGCTCTTAAGTGCATTCATTATAAGTTTCTAATGAAACTAATTTAAGCTAGTATCCATCTCAATTACTCATCATCTCCTCGAGGTTTATTTGGTATCAAAATATCCAACAATATTATATAGATCTTATCAGCTCATAATGAGAAATAATGTGGATTAACATGATTCTTATCTCTATAATATTTTACAGTTGCTGAATAACAGTATATAGGCATTTTAATTTGACTATCGTTCAAACTCAAGGTACACGTGCTTTGTGCACTTGCAGATGCTACAAAAGAAAAGAAAGAAGAAAAGTCCAATGGAGATGCTGAGAAAGAGGATAACATACAATCTAGAAGTGCAAATAAAGAAGAAAAAAAGGATAAAGTCTCAAATGAGCCTAAGGAATACGAGGATGAACCCGACATCTTGAATGCTTCTTATGGTTTTGAAGAAGCTGCTAGAACCGAATAGGGAGAAGATGCATATGATGTTGATATCAAGGAATGTCTAAAGAAGTTGGCATCTTCTAAGAACAATAAATCTAGCAAAGAGGTGGACACTCCTGCCATGGGAGCTGCTGCAAGGAATACAAGACTTGCTGCTTCTAAGAAGAAAGAGAAATAAAAAAATTGGAAGAATAATGATAATAAAGAAACTGAAAGAATAATTAAGTGAGGAAGAGTGAAGGTCTTAGAATTTCTTTAAAGTCTTCGGCACACAATTTTAGAAAATGGCCAATATGTTTCGTAATGTGTATGACCATTCAAAAAAATATATTATGAAAAGTCATAACTTTTTGATAGGATGCAATCTTCATCATTAAATATGACATTTATTTATATCAAAAGATGTAATCATTTTTTTTCCTTTCCTTCTCCAAATGATGTCAAAATAATTTTTAATTTTCATGTTCGATATTTACTATTCAATATCTTCCAATATAGAAAAGTACAACTAAGCATTGGTTTTCTCGTCAAAATTAATATTGTGCTGCATTAATTATGGAAGAAGCGTTGTATCTTGGGAGACAGACATCTATTTGATCATTGTTCAATCCAAAAAAATTCCACTCCATAAACCCTATCGCATCCATTGCGAAGCATATAACAATATGCGAAAGGATAGAAGGCATAAAAGGTTCACATAAAATAAAATATGAATCGCTCATTCGTCCATGCTAACCACAATTTATCAAAATACACGTAAAGCATGACACTTGTTATGAAATTATTATTTATAAGCCAATGAGGAACTTTCATTTGTCATTGTTCTAAAAAGAACAAATTACCACAAGGTTTAGAGGGAAATCTATAAATACCTCCTCATTTGAAGATAAAGCCATGCAATTCAAATATCTCTCTTTCAAATAGCTATTTCTTTCCCATTTGAGCATCAAACTATTGAGTTTCGGAAGTGAAAATCATAGCTAGATGAGTAGGTTTTATTGATCAAATATCTATCGTCAACAAATTGACGTCGTTTATGAGAATTTCGAAAAGAAAACCACAAACTTCTTCATCGAAAATGAAATGCTTTAAGGATCTGGAAGGATGAATAAAGTAGAAAGAGATTTAGAGGTAAAAAAAAGCATGAAAAGTCGAGACAGAAGAATCTAGCAATGATTCGGTCAAAAGTGATGTTAATCCAAAGATGAAGAGAGAAAATGCCGCCAGGATCTCAAGCCAATATTTTCCAGATTTGACACCATCATCAGCAAAAAGGAACACATACTACGAAGATGGGGAACTATAGGCGATCCATGAAATAACATAAAAACTAAAGGCATTTTTGCATCGTAAAATGCATATATGCACAGTAAGTATGAGAATCCAAAGGCGAGTTATCAATATAAGGATAACGGGAGAAAACCAGCATCTGATGCTAGGTTCTTTCCCAAATGTAATAACAATTTGTAGACATTACAAACTTAAGATATTGTTTTGGTAGGAAAAAGGAAAAAACCTGTTGATTAACAGATCCTCTATAGACGGTGACGAACAAGGAAAACTTTCATGATTGGAGGTATAACCAATAGAAGAATCAGAAGATGGGGAACTACAATGGTTCTTATTACGATCGTTCGTATAAAAGATTTGAAGTTCAATCCACAACATAGCAATAACAAAAGATGAATGTGATATATTAGCTATCAATAGATTCGACCAATGATTGTCTTCCTCATCAAAGAGCAAGTCTTGAAATAAGGCAATCAACTTCAAGGTTAAATACCATCAAGGAAAAGGATAGAGAATCCCTTGAAGTTATTATACACGATTTAAAGTATATATTCTAGATGAAGACGCAAGGAATGCACTGTGGAATGGTTTACCGATAAACGCCTCCTTCTAGATAGAGGTCCACAAAAGATATCCAATATTCTTCCAATTAATTGATATTATACTTAATGAGATCTAGGTAGAGGACATCCTAGAGAATTGGAGGATGATGGAAAAATATCAAGCTGGGGAAATTGAAGGAGATGCGACGATGTTCGTATTAAGATTGTCTAGATCATAATGTCATAGCTCGAAGGATTCCAAGGACATGATGTGTGCATTTGTTGCATCATCCTTGCAAGATACTGGCAAAGCATACATATTTCCTGAAGGATAAAGAGAATTTTTTTACAAAATCCATTGTACGAAAGGTCATGATATAGATAAGTGTTGTGAAGTATTAAAAATGGCTAGGATGCAGAACGAGCATAGAGATTTGACTATCGCACTAGGAGGTCAAAGTTTGCACATCTGGTAAGACAAGTTCACACAAGGTCATTGTATGCATTGGTCAATGTTGCGAAATCCCAACCTATATGCAGAGAGATTAATATCATAATCAATGCCCCCTATGCGGGAGAAGGTATGGAAAACGCATATGATGCACACTCTTAAGTATCTAGGGAGCAATCTTAAAAATTCATCTCTTTCAATTATATTTAGTAATCATGCCGGGAATCAAATCTCCCCCGACGTGAGGCGCTAGAAAAGCTAGCCTAAAAAACTAATGACCTTAGCCATCTATCAAAAATAAACTCCGCTAATATTTTATCTGGATATGATTGGAATGAATGCAGGGTAAACACCCCATGACACTTACGGTGGAACATCATGAATAATGTCACTAGATTTATAAATTTGGTTTCTAAGGAACAAATTATCCTAGTAATAAAGATAAGGAAAGGAGAAATAAATTCTTGTATGAAAATAATTATTTTAAAAAACAAGTATATGATACTGTGAAGGGTAAGGTCAAACACTTACTAGCCAGTAAAGATAACTTAGCAAATATTAAGGGAGGCATGAGTAATGAAAGAAAATGAAAAGGGGTGTTGCACTTGAGAAAAGTCGTAGAAATGAGGATTGGTGGCAAAAGGCGAGGCCATCTCATTGGGAAATGACTATTTACCCCCAAATGGGTAAAAGAGAGTTTACTAAGCTAAAGAAATTCCAATTAAAAGTGAGGCGTATCATGACAAAGAAATTTTAATTAAAGGCGAGGCCTATCCTGTCAAAGGAATTTTAACTATAGGTGAAGTCTATCCCATTAAAGAGATTTTAACTAAGTGCGAGGTTTATCCTGCTAAAGAAATACGGGGACTGATTACCACCACAGAGGAAATTATTATAAAAAGGACAAGGTCACATCCATTTACTTTTAAATGCCATGACAAAATTGTAATAACGTGCAAAATACTTATGTATTAAAAGAGCCATGACGGGGAGGGGATAGCAATTCGCATCTCCCTATGTTACGAAAATCTAATAAAGTCTCATTTGGAAAACAATGTTGACAAAATTTGAAATCAGTACAAGAATGATAGATTTTGTTGTTGATACAATCTCGTTATAAATATATCTACGTAAAGTAACTAACATAACAAATGAGCAAAACAACAAGAGCACTCTTCCAAATGCACAAATTCGTACGACATGAACAATGGTATTAATAAAATAGCCAAATGAACGAAGCTTTACTATCATTAAACAATGAGACAAAAATAAACTCTCTTAATTAAAGCTAAGGACTAAAGATTCTCAAATGACAAATCATCTTGATTTACTAGAACTTCGCCCCCTGAGGGTACCATCGCTTTTGAAGAAGCAGGAATAGAAGTGTCAAGTGGCTCATTAATAGACATTCCCACTTGGGGAGATAGTCGGTGAATCTATAGGTTGAGAAAGATCAGCATGAATGGATGGAGTGTCTAGAGCCCTAGAAGCCAATGGATAAACTTCAGGAGAGAGGATGTCTTCGACGCCATCTTCATGAGCCTCTAAATCATTCATATTCCATTCAGGGTAAAAGCTTCTAATAATATCGAGCACCTTACTTCTACAATCTTGCATAGCATCCTCAACCAACTTAGCCTTGCGAGCAGTCACTCCAAAAAGGCTACACCCCACAAAAGCTAAAGTTATCTCAGTACCATCCAATCTATCGTGAAGCACAGTTATCTAATTCATTGTGCTATCAAGTTCTACTAGGATAGGTTCCTACTTGGACTTGATCATTTGAAACTCCCCTGTCTTACGCGTATCGTCACGCTCAATCCTTGCAACATAATTTGTGTGCTTTTCCTTAACTAAGTTTAGATAGCAGGAGATCTTCTTGGCTTCGGCTACAAAAGAGGCCTTCTTTACCAAAGAACTAGCTTTCATTCCCAAGCTAGCCACTCACGAGGTGCAAGCTTCAAAGCGAGACTGTTGATCTTGAGATAAGATTGCCACTCGCTAAAGGTGGGTGTCAATCATTTCTTCCCACTTAATGGAGATAAGTTCTTCCACGAGTTTCTCCCAAGATAGGTTGAAATATGCACAAACCACCTTCGTTGTTCGGGAGACAAAAGAATGAAACGTCAACAAAGTCCCTGGATCTAGTACATCCTCAAGGCGAAGAATGAATAAAGACTTTAATCTCAAGGTAGGACCTCAGGGCGAGTAGGAGCCTTTAGGATCCATTAGGAATGCAGATTCACCTGGGGCATTCATTTTCCTAGGATTCCTAACTGAACATGGAGAAAAGAAAGACACAAATTATGTAGGCTAAGATCCCTAAGCTTCAGGAATATAAACCTATGACAAGGTCCTGAGATGAAGCATTGACCACCCGTAAGGATACTTTTTTAGAATTCCTAAAACCTTTATGGATCAATTTCTTAGAAGTAGGCACATCAGTCTTCGGTGCCTGCCAAGTAGGGGCACCAAATCAGCTCGCATTGCAAAAGAAATAGACAAATTGAATGTTCTCTATAAAGATAAGAAAAACCCTTCAATGCAAAGAAACTAATGCATTAGTTTACCCTCAATAATCTAAATATCGATATCATGAAAACTTTGGATTGGAGGAGATTAGTAGCCCTTAAACTTCACGACCCTCAGAATTCAACTTAAGAATATGTGCTACCAAAGTGCGAAGTTTTTTAAGGGTTGACCTCAAAGGAGATTTGGGAATTTATCTATGAGAATATAATCAAATAAGACCTAAAATAGGGATGAGTAAAGGCAAAACACTCACTTGATTCACCATAAAGATGAAGTATCACCACCGTAGGGTAAGGGTTATTGGGATGAAGCCCCCAATGACCGTGAGAAAAGAAAAAGCTTTCTTTCTAGTTATGTATTTTATTGGGTGTGGTGATGAGTTTTGGGCATGTTTAGGAGAGTGGGGAGTAAAATAGTAATACTCCTTTTGTGACGTACCTGATGATAAACATAAAGGCTGAAAATGGAGCTTGAGCCCCATGTCCATCGAATGTTTATGAATGGCTATAAAATCTTGGGAAGGAAAATCTGCAGTTTGGAACTATCAAAGACAAATCAATTCTACAGTGTCAGGGATACCAAAGCGATCTCGAATTTTACCCAAATCTTCTCTCAATAATATTTGAAAATATTTTTGAGGCTTCACAAGTCTCTAAAATTCTAGCAGTCGAAGTCACACGAGCCTTGTTAACCCTAGGTTGGGAACTACTACCTTGGTCAGGAAGTGTTGGGATAGCCCAAATGATGAAGGATTCACTAAAAGGCACGACTGGGCCACAAACCGCTAGATTCGTCAGAAGAGGGAGGTGCATCGAGGATGAATCCCTAAGTCTAGAACCTTCAATCTCAGAGCCTTGAGAAATATTTTGAGAATCACTCTGGGACGACATGATGACAAAGGAAGGATATAAAGTTGTTAAGAGGGATGAATGGCAAAAGAAGTAAAAAATCCCACAAAGAGAAATGGCGTATTTATACGTTCCAAAAAGAAATTTGAATTGTTATATTGTGTGTTTAGATAATCCATAGCCGATCAAATTAGAAAGACAATCGAAGCCATTGAATATTACTAAGCGCCTGATTAAGAATTCAAAATGAACGAACTCGATTAAACATATCTGACACGCACATTAAATACGTACAGACCACTAGCCTAGAAATACAAGAAAAGGCACTCCAACATACGTAAATAATAGCCATAATCATAGTACATCCCCTCAAAACTACCCATATCATCCACGACTAACGAAAAGTACATGTAAACAACAATAGGTTTGCAATGCATGAAAAGAAATTACGAGTCCTAAAATTAATATTAAAATCGAACTTCGGGGACTATTTGTTAACTCCAAAAAATCAGCTCCATGAACCCTTTTGCAGTCACAACAAAGCATATAGCAATATATGAATGGAAATAAGGCATGAAAGGTTCCATTAAAATAAAATTTAAAAAAACTCTTTCGTCTAGGTTAGCCACAGGTTGTCAAAATGCACGTAAAGTATGGCACTTGTAATGGAATTAGTTATTTACAAGCTAACAAGAAATCGCCATCTGCCATTCTTCTAAAAAGACTAAACTATTCTAAGGTTCGGAGAGAAATCTATAAATATTCCCTTATATGAAGAGATTGACATACCATTCAAATATCTCCCTCTCAAATAACTATTACCCCTTTTTTGCTCCTGTTTGAGCATCAAAACTAGTGAGTTTAGTATGTGAAAATTATAGTTAGGTGAGTAGGATTTGTTGATTAGATTTCTATCATCAGCAATCATTTACCACCAATGCAGGGAACAAAATATGTTTTAAGGAGATTTGCATTCTTACGCCTCACTTCATTTTATTTCTAATTTCTATGTTTTAATATTTTGCAATTTGTACATATTTTTATGTGTATACCTTGGTTTTAGTAATTCGAAACTCTATCCACTATTTTACACTAATAAGTCGCGATTTTTATCATTTTTGCATGCACGTATTTTTTATTAAAAGGAATAATCATCACTGTTTTGAAAAAGGAACCTAGATTGCGCCTAGTGAGAGGCGCGGATAAAACAGCTTACCTTGAAAGTAAGTGCAAAATTAAGTGGTCAACTGTCAAGTTGACCGTTAATGCGCAACTAGGCATGCCTTATCATTCCTGTTTTAAGTAAGCCTTTATTTGACTTTAGTTTTAGGTATTTATATAATTTTATCTATACAAAAGTAAAAAAAAAAAAAAAGACTTTATCCAATAAAAAAGTTAGATAAAATTTAAGCTACGGTACTATCTATATTATGTAATTATGATTTTCAGACTTATCCTTTTATGGAAATCTTCGAAAGTATGTATGGAGTTTCAATAAATTTATTAAAATAAGATTTGCATAGTTGAAATATGAAACTATGAAAAATAGGGTAATTTTTATATTTTGAAAACTTGAAAATTGTATAATTGACTAAATGTAAGAATTATTAAGTAAATGTAATATTTTATAATTTTAGATGTTTGATATTTATTATTTTACTTATTAATGATTTTAGAACGACTAAAACTCTAAAATAATATTAAAAATAAGGAAACTTTTTCTATGCCTAGGCTCGTCCAAATTCGTAAAACTTGAAGTTTGACTTCCACATCTAGCAATGTTTTGAGCTTTTTAAAATATTGATAATTATATACC
>CAIGRB010112849.1:0-16731 GCA_903798255.1 Fraxinus quadrangulata
GGCGGTATTGTGCAGTATCTACTTAGGAAGGAGCGCTGGATCTTGGGAGACAGACGGCCATTATCCCGTTTGCACTTAATTGGGGGGGCGAAATCTGTCTAGATTTGCTTTGATATACCTCGCTTCGTCTTCATCTTCATCTTCATCTTTTCATTTGTTTACTTACTTTATTTGTTCTTTCGATTGAGTTAGTCGTCTTTCCGACAACATCAATTACCATAATCGAGAAATGCATTTAAAACATTAGAATATCATGAATATATGACATGAGAACATAGTAACTCTTTCCATAAAAACTTAAATTGATGCAATTGATAGTAATATAAACATTTATAAAATGAATTAAAAAAATTATGAAATATAAGATGCATCAACACACGTAAACAAACCAATTATTTAGACTTTAGAGGTGATAGAGCTTAGTACAGAAAGAGTAGATAGAAACGATAAAATAGAGTGAATGGAAATTAAAAAAAAAAAGCATAAAAATAAATGGGCGACCATCAGGTCAAAGCTACTAGCAGAAAAAAAAAAAAGTAAAAAAAAAAAAAATTGAATACGGTTGGTACACTAGGCCCTTGTTTATCACTTTTATTTTCAAAATACATTTTTCACTCTCTTATTTTTAACCATATATTTTTCAATAAAATAATATTACACTCAACTTAAAACTTTTACTTATTTTTTAACCACACACTCTCCTTCAAAATACTATTATAAAATACATTTTGGACAAAAAATGGAGCTCAAACGGCGCTAAATTAGGTTGTACAATGAATTTAGTATTAAATTATAATGCAATGTATTAGAATAAATAATATAATCGATTAATGTTGATAATTTTTTTTTTTTTATTTTTCATTTAAAAGATAGTTATTTTCACTATCATCTGTATAACATAATATGAAAGTTGAATATGAGTTAAGATTGGATACAAAAAGATAATGTAAGTGACGTTCATTTGCATGAAAAATTATAGAATAATATCCATACTAATCCAAAATAACTACTTTTACCTAGTAATATCTATTATAATTTTATATTAAAATCATTATACGCCCTAATCTGATGTGCCAAAAGTGACCTCAAAGATTTACATTTTTTGGGCCAACTTGAGTCCGAAAATCTTGACTTGATATTAAAACATCATATTCTTACCATTAGTCAAATTAAGTCTTACTCAATAGACTCGACAAATTTAAGACAAAGACATCGCCGTCATATTCTTCATGACTTCACATGTTTTCCTAAAATCAATATACTTGACAAGGAAATTTTGTTACCTATGGTAAGTATTATTCTTGTGTAATATATATTGTTGGAGAAAGAGAACCATGAAGTAATTTAATTAGCCAAGGAATTTTATAGTTAAATAAGGGCCAATCAGTGTAAAGCCAAAAATATGTGGTGCAGTTTGACATAAATTTAATAATTGGAGGGCCAATTCAGTTTCCCTATTTCTTTCTTTACTAATTTTTTAAAAAATAAATCAAATCATTGCAAACGGATAACGTGATCAACTGCGACACTGCTTTTCTCCCACACTCCCAAGTCGAAACCCCCCAAAATTATATAGCTCTCGGCGAAAATGGCTACCACATCCTCGTCGTCATCTCTGTTATTCACAAGCTTCCTGCAAAAACCCACCAAAACCTGGACGACCCACCTCTCGGAACTCAATTTCCGGTCCCTCAAACCGCAAATAATCCCTTTAAAGTTCGTTCACAAATTGCCTTTTACTGTGAACCACAGAAGACTAAATGCAGTGGCCGAGGACACGTCAGTATCCACTGTAGACCCATCATCCGAGGCCGCAAGAAGACTGTACGTAGGCAACATTCCGAGGAACTTTACGAATGATGAGCTCCAGAAAATTGTTGAAGACCATGGCGCTGTTGAAAAGGCCGAGGTTTTAATGGCTCGTTATTTTTTCAGATTATTTTACGGATAAATTGATAGTATTGCTTTCTTGATTGAGTTATAGAGACGGTTGATTGTTCGGAGAGTTATTTATAATGTTAATTTGTCATTTTTACAGGAAGAAAATTACATAACAACAAGAAGATTTGCATTAATTAAACATTGTTAGGGAAGCTTGAGTTTCAAGAATTATACGAATGACTGTTATGGGAATATCAAACAGTGATGCAAAATTTGTCATAGACCCAAGTTAGACATGGTTAAGTTGAATGATGAATATTGTGCAAATTATGAATTGAAGTTTCCCAAAGGCAAATATTCGGGATTCTATGAGTACAAATGTGTACATTGAAACTCGTTGCTTATGGATAAAGTACCTCAAAAACAACAAAGAGGTGAGTTGGATACCCGATAATGTAAATAACAGGTCTGATTATAATTTGTTTAATAGGATATTTTTGGTGTAGAAAGAGTATAATGTTGCAACTCCTCAGTTCCAGGTCGAGAAAGTCGATATACATATGCTTTAATTTGTGATGCGTGACAATTGCTGCTAACTGATAGATAGAAGTAAGATGGGAGGATGATAAACCTGCTGGAAACACATGCTATTAAGACGATATAGTAATGTACCAATTATGATGTCTGTTAAATGCAAGAATGTTTATTAAGCTAAGAAGTTAAATGGTCACAAACTGCACAATAGAACCCCCTAACTCCTCAAAGAAATGATAAACACAAAGTGACGAGAATTTTCTATTTTTGTGATGGAAGACAAGGAAGAAGCGGGACTTCAATAAATATATTGTATTGTAGGATGACATGACATTTACCATGCTGTGTTGATAGATAATGTATGATAAGTACTCTGGAAGGAGCAGACGGTTTGCTTTTGTAACAATGAAGACTGCTGAGGATGCAAATGCTGCTATTGAAAGGCTCAATGGCACAGTAAGCTTGTTCTTTATGGTCTTGTTAAAAAATTTCAAGTTGATAAAGTAGATAATGACATTCTTTTGGTTTTATGATCACGTTATTGGAAATTATTTATTGGCTTTCTGTTCGTAAAGGAAATTGGAGGACGGGCAATCAAAGTTAATATAACTGAAAAACCATTGCAATCTACGGATTTGCCACTTCTTCAGGGGGATGAATCCCAATTTGTTGACAGTCCCTATAAAGTTTACGTGGGAAATCTTGCAAAGACTGTAACCACAGATACACTCAAAAACTTTTTCTCGGAGATGGGGAACGTTCTCAGTGTAAAGGTATCTCGAGTTCCGGGGACCTCAAAATCCAGTGGTTATGGATTTGTTAGTTTCTCTTCAGAAGACGATGTGGATGCGGCCATATCATCTCTTAATAATATGGTAAGTTTTCTATACACCTTGTCTGGATAAGTTATGGCATTCTACTATTTGTGTGGACAAAACACGGATGCAGGAGTTTTCAATTTTGCATCCAACTCATTCGAGCATGTACATCAATTTTCTCTTGACATCCACTCATGAGGAACTGAAAATGGAATGACAAAAAGATTTAAAGTGCTTTGATTGTTATTGCAGGACTTACATTCTCACAATCGTATCAAAAAAAAGTTCTCCAATTTTTCAATGTAGATATTTTCTGCGTGAACTGACATCTGCTTTGTAGTTGATGCCTTTTTTTGTAAATTGATAATGTTGTATAGTTTTTCATAAATCATAATCCATCTCTCATCAACTCTATATAAATTTGGTAAGTTGTTGATAAATCAACAGAATAAGGGAAGATGCAGTAAATGGGCTAAGAAAATCACACAACTTGTCTCTATCAACAAGTTCAACACTACCCCTCAACTTACAGCTTAAATTTTCAAAATGCCAACTTGTAATGCAAGCAAAAATTGTCTTCCCCTAGATATGGCAAGTATATTGGTTACTTGCAGATGAGAGGGTGCAAAGTGAGTGAAAATCTGTTGTGATTTGTTGTTTTCTCCAACAAGATGCAAATCCTATTCGATATGTTTAGTCCTCTTGTGAAATATAAGATTTGCTACTAAGGGCAGGTTTGATGTAGGTTTTTTCAGAGTAGATGTTGTAAGGTAATTGAGACTTAAAAAGCATATATACTTGTAAACTTATTACGTATCTGTACTCGATATGTATTTAAGCTCCAATACGCTCCGATACGTACCAGATACGTGTTTTTTAATTATTTTATATTTTTAAAATTTTCGATACGTATCGAATATTATTTTTGATAGGTATTTAATATGTTAGGACATGTGAAGAAGATTTTTATTGGTTTTAAACTCTTCAAAACTCATTATTATTGACTATACGTTGTCAAAATTTTTTACTTAATATACTATTGTTAGTATTAGTAACTTATTGAAACTAGATAATGTTTATTATAAATGCACAACTAGAATTTTAATTTAATTGACAATTAGAGTTTTATTTTCTTAAAAAAATACACAATAGTATTAAATCTTTTAATACATGTAAAATCATTTTAATAGTTGATAAATATATATTTTATTATTGAAAAAAGATAATAGTATTAAATCTCTATTTAAAATTATAATTCGAATTGTAGGACATTGACGGAGCTCATTTGATACTTTTGAAGGTGTTGAGCTGCTTGAGATTGCTAATCTATCATTAGATTAGTTAGAGTTGGAGAGTTTTATATTTAATGATAATGAAGAAGTTGATATTGACGAAATGAAGTTAGGACAATTAAGGATTAAGATAAAATACTTTAGTATTTTATTTATGCTTATATTAATGAAATTATATTGAATTTCATAACACTTATCAGCATATCCTAATTTTTTTCAAAAAGTCGTATCGACGTACCGGTATCATATCGTATTAGAATTAGGCATCCATATCCGAATTCATATCAATGCTTCTTAGGAGACCGTTCCTCTCCCCAAAACTTTTGACAAAGAATCTACACCCTTAATTTAAACGAATCAAATGAACTAGATTTATTTCATTTAACTACTTTAAAATCCCAAAATGAATCTCATCACATAACCAAATTATAAAAGAATGTAAGTCATTCTTAAGAAATTTTTTCCTTTTCTTTCTTCATCACTCTAATCTTCTTTTTTCTTTTCTTTTAAATTATAAAATTGAGTTTCAATTATTGCTAAGATGGTCATGCTTTCTTCACTTAAAAGATTAATAGCAAAAAAACCCCCTAAAAACGTTTTCAATTGAGATATACCCCCTACCTATAAGAAATCGTAGAAAACCTCCATGTTTGAAACATTTTGCGCGAAAACCCCCTCCTACCGTCCAATTCCATTAGTTTAACCGTTAAAACAGTAAAAATTGCAAAAATGAAAAAAAAAAANCTTTAAGCAAGCCCATACCACCCATGTTGTTGGATGTGTATTTCAAGTTAATCTATGGTAGACTGATCATCACCGATTATTTCCATATCTTCAATATTCAATATAAATTAGAATATGATATCGTCAACATAAATTAGAACAATGGTAAAGAATTTCCTTATACTATGTGAACAAATAGTAGTCTGCCTCAGATTACTGAAAACCGAACTTCTGAAAGGCTGTAGAGATCCATTTTGTTAGAGACGTGTTTTAGTCCTACATTAAGTTCTCCCCTCCCTCTCTTCTCTATCTTCAAGACGAAGTCATGTGGGCTTCTTCGTCACGATCGCCTCAAGAAATGCATGGTGACATCTAATCAGTGAGGAGTTCAATTACGAGTAGCAGTAGTTTAAAAGCAAGGAGACATTTGGATGAGTAGTCGGTGATTAGTAAATTGCGTTTTTTCTACTGGTGGTGAACTTGTTATAGAATTGTGTGTTTAGAGTGCATGTAATGAGTTTCTTGTCATTTGAGTATAAATTGGTTGTGTAGTTGTGTGGACATTACTTCTGCCTCACATTACTTGTGCAATGCAGGTACTTGAAGGGCAGAAGATTCGGGTCAATAAAGCATAGAACTTTCAGCAGATATAGCAAGTGTCTATTGCACAAGAACAACTGTGATAGAGATTTGAGCTTTCCTTCTGAAGGAAACTTAGTGATGAAGTTAAGACCCTCATAGCTTGCAGGAAATGGACAATTAGAATTTTGTTTTGTGCTCTGATTGCTTGGTTAATGTTTTAATTTCCAATTGCTTCATTTAATTTTTCAAGAAATCCAACAAGCACAGAGCTGAAGCCTCCCTCCCCCTGTCGATTGTAGATTCTTTACAGGTTCTTTTGTAACTTTTTTTTTTTGGGGGATGATTAGAGTTGTGAAGCTGTTCACATTATTAAGGTTTTTGAAGCTCACTTCTGAGTTATTTATGTTTGAATCTAGTTAAGCATTCTCTTACATGAGCCCTAACATAGTGAGATGGTCGCGTTATATGATTTTTGAACTTTATAATTTATACTTCGTATCAATTTGAGCTTTAGTCAGAATTCGAGTGCATGATGACTTAAGACCCTTAGGGGCCGTTCTCTTTGTGTTTCAGTTTTGTATTTTGAGTTTTGAATTTGTTTTGTGTTTTGAGTGTCTGTTTTGAAATTACTGAAAATGCGTTCTTCTTGTCATTTTAGAAAATGGTTTCTGAAAACACAATTTAGAAAATGCGTTTACTTTGAAATTTTGAGAAATTTTTTTTAATCGTATTTTATTCAAGAAATCTGGTTATTCAATAAATTTTAATAGTTTAATGTTAATATAGTTGAAAATAACATAAAAATTTTGAATTAGAACCATCATCGAAAGTCTAGGGGAGTTTTGCAGGGGATATTTGTCAATTACTCTTCTAACTAAACATGTCATGTTATCCACCATTTTTATCAAATTTTCGAAAGTAAATTTTATTATTTTTTATTAAAATCTACTGAAAATACAATTTTTAGTAAAATAAAACAGGGACTAACATATTGTTGTGCCCCCTGAATTTTAATCATGACCGTACAAGTATGTCAATTACATCTAAATATGAAATTGAGCAAGACGGCACCAAAATATGGCTAAATTCTAATCCATGAACAAGTACAAGTACAAACACAAAATGAAATCCATCAACAAGCATAATGACCATAACCAGTCGAGAGAATTAAATACAACATGAAATAAATATAGTAAACAACATGGCATCAACATGAAATCCATCAACAAGCATAATGCCAGTTTGTTAATGGCATCAACTAGGCCATTAATGCCTTGCCTGTTAATCTCAGCATTTGACTCTTCAATTTGCAGTCTTCTCTCATGCAAACTCAACACTTCTATGTGTCTTCTCTCTTCTCTCTTCACGTGACTGCAATTTCCATTACACTGCAAACTCAGTCACAAAATCACCACCACTGCAATTTCCATTACACTGCAATCAACCACCACAGTAATTTCCGTTCACTGCAATCAACCAGTCACCACCATCGCCATCACCAGTCACCATTGCCATTTCCACTCCACTGCAATCAACACAATCAGTCACCACCGTTGCAATCAACACAACAACTGCAATCAACCAATCACCACCATTGCAAACAACCAGTCACCACCGCCAATCACCACCACCACTGCCTACCATCGCCACCACCAGTCACCACTGCAATTTTGACTCCACTGCAATCAACACAATAAGTCACCACCGTTGTAATCAACACAACCACTGCAATCAACCAATCACCACCACTGCAAACAACTACTGTAATCAACCAATCACCACCGCCAGTCACCACCACCACTGCCTACCATCGCCACCACCAGTCACCACTGCAATTTCTCCCTCAACACAATCGAGATCAATGGGTCGAAATCAATGGGTCGTCACCAATCAACACAATCGAAATCGAAAAAATCAAAAACCCCCAAAATTTCAAATTGAAAAGAGAGAGAACTTCACCTTCACCCTGCCGCGAACGACGCCGTCACCAATGGGTCGTCGAAGCCGAAGAGAGATGAGGCAGAGACGGGCCAAACCACAGCAGCGTCGCAAAGAATGGGTCGCGACGTCTGTGTTCAAGGAAGATTCGCCTTCCCACGCCGGCTCCGATACCGACGCATCTCCTTCGTGGGTGTCGACAAGAGAGAACCGACGTCCAGAGAGAAGGAAGAGAAGGGATGGATTGGAAGAACCGACGTCCAGAGAGAACGGGAAGAGAGGGGATGAATTGGAAGAAGAGGGAAGAAATGGAAATGTTGGGAGTGAAGGTGTTACTGTTCCAAAATAGTCATTTCCCGTGTTTTCGAATTTCCTCTGTTTTTGCTTGAAAACGTCCAAAACGTGAAAAAAGTCGTTTTGGTGTTTTGTGTACATTTTATTTTTTCGTTTTCAAAAACATATTTTCGAAAATAGGTAAGAGAACGCGTTTTCACTGTTTTGGAAAATCGAAAACAGAAAACGATCCGAAAACAACAAAGAGAACAAGCCCTTATATTCCTTATTAATGCTCGACTTTTGAAACATATTCCATGATCTAGTCGCATATAGGTTAGTGGTGTGATAAACTTCTGAGCGCAAATGGTCTTTTACTTTGTTACTGAAAAATTGGTTCTGATTGAAATGAAGCATACTGTTATCTTATCTCTTACAGATCCGTTCTCCTGCGCGCCAACAGATCCGTTCTCCTGTGCAGGAGAACGGTAAAAGGCAAGGCAAAGCCAATTCACATGCAAGGCCTGCCAGGCCTTGCGTTTGCGTGTGAATATATGTTGTCAGCCGCAATTCAAGCGGCTGACAACATTATGTAATTAATTTTTTTTTTGGGGTCTTCTTTCTAGTTTTTTTATATTAATAATAACGCCGCATTTTATGTCTTTTTTCTAGTTTTTTTATATTAATAATAACACCGCAAATTTCATATGATATTTGTACTAACATTGCAACATATTCAGACAAAATAAAATAGACATTGCATAAATTAGATTAAAAAAATTCAAATTTAATTCAAATTACATCAAACGAGTACAACAATAAGTGGTTTAATGGTCGTCATCATCGTCAAACTCATGGAATGCACCATAATTACTACTAGCATACCAGTGTACACATCTTCCTGAGTATCGTCCCAAGAGTACTGTGAATGATACGGTTCGTCCACCAGCTGACTCCTAAAATAAAATATAAGCATAGTAGAAAATAAAACAAAATAATGGCAACGGTTAATAGTTATCGATCAACTAACCTCGATTGTAATGTTGGACAAGTTCTTTTGTCATGTCCACTACGACCACAAACACGACAATTTCTCTTCGACTGAGACATGTCTATTCTTTTGATGACTTTAACCTCTTCCTGCACCTTTTTGTCCTAATCGGAGTATGATCAACCACAAGTTGGGCATCTTCGCTGCTAACCCTACTCATTCCCACATCTCCTCCATTATCTATAGCTTTAACCTGTATTTTCAAGTTCTGAAATTCATCCATTATTAACGTCGTACGAGCGTCAATCAAAGCACCTTCGTCCACCAACTCTGCTGCTGTGTGTGCCAGCATCCCATGTCGAGAAATCAATGATTGACCACCCATTGAGGTTGTCGTTGGTTCGAAGACTAGAGTTGCTTTTACATTTTGCGTCCACCGATCTACAATGTATTGATCTGGTAACAACATCACCTGTTTCCTAAGTATAAATGCGAGCATATGATGACATGGATATCCTTCAAACTCAAATGTTTTGCAGCTGCATGCTATGAAGTCAATGGCCTTGAAGTAGGTTAGCTCACGTTGGCAATGATATGTTTTTCCGATATCAAAATGCATTACAATATACGTTTTGACACCCTCGTATGCTGATTTTCGTGAGAAAACGTAGTAGCTACTCTGAGCTAATTCCTCTTGGAACAACAGGAAAATTGTCTTTGTATAAATACGTGTCATTTGAGTTTCCATGGCAAATGCTGTTATTGTACGAGGCACTTCGTTCAAGTCAGTGTGGTTGGCAACCAATTCGCTATGTCGCTGGTGAGCCAGAGCACTGCTAAATTGCGTGATAAAATCCATTAATGTTTCCGTCTTATTGACATATCTTTTGAAGAACGCGTGGTTGCTTTCTGATCGTTGACTGCTTGACATCCCGGCAGAGAATATATGCTTCACGTACGCAGGTACCCAACGACTTCGTATTTCATACATGTTAGCAAGCCACTAATTATCACTAAGATCAGTAGTTTCCATCACATCAGCCCAACGAGATTCAAACTCCTCTAGGGACTCCGACTGCTTAATGATACTCACCAGGCCGTGGTATAGTTCCTTGTACAGCACGAGACTCATCTTCTGTGAGAACTTGTTTAGAATATGCCACAGACAAAACCTATGAATTGTGTTAGGAAAAACCTCACCAACTGCTCTAGCAATGACATTGTCTTGATCAGTAATAATAACCCCGGGGGCTCGTTGGGTGGGCATTGCTTCGACGAACTTCAAAAACAACCAAATAAATGAATCGATCTTTTCATCACTCAATAAGCCACATCTAAAAACAGTAGTTTGTTGATGGTGATTTACTCCAACGAATGGTGCGAACACCATCGAATACTTGTTTGTGTTTTATGTTGTGTCGAAAACGACAGCATCTCCGAAGTAAACATAAGAACTCATTGACTCTGCATCAGCCCAGAAACAACGAGCGAACACACCATCCTCGTCAGTCTCATAGGCGTAGTAGAAGTTAGGACTCCTTCTTTTTTCCAACTCGAAATGCGCAATCAATGTTTCTGCATCGCGTCCAATGGCTTCTCAAAGTCGATCTCGTCGATGGTTCCTGATATCTTGCTCATTACAGCCCAATGAGGAAGGCCTACCAGCATCTATCTCCAAAAGTCTGATCTGTTGACAGCTAGGAATATTGGCCTGTGAAAATTGGTCAACAAGCGCTTTTTTGGTTGCAGAAACATGTCGATGTGAGCGTAGTAGGTACATTTTGCTTGGTGTAGATAGTGCATGATTGTGCCCCTCGAAAAAATAGCTTACAACCCACATAGAAGTTGTCTGATGTTTTACAATTGTTAATTTTGCATCACATCCACAACGTGGGTTCCCACGCTTTCGTTCACCAGAACGGGCCACCAAATTTTTGAGTTTCATCTGGTATGACTCATCTTTTTGACTCTGTTTAAAGCAAACATACGACTTCTAGACAAGCTCATTTGTCTGTGGATTCTTTCGGCTACTACTGATACGTATGCTAAAACTAGCTAATTTCGCATATTCATTGTAAAAATTATACACATCATCAAGCGTTTGAAATTCTTGCCCGAATATTGGAATTGCACCAACATTCACTTGTGGAATAAATACATTGTCATCCCCTTCCATTCCTAAAAATTAATATGAAAAATTATTTAGTTTATGAAATAATTTAAACATTGACATGTTTAAAACTTACTGTAAATGTAACAAAAATAAAATTAAAACCATGTTACGAAATTAAACAAATTAAAAATGTACATTTATATATAACACAACACATTTAAGAAAAAATAAAAGAAAAAAACTTACTAGAAAATTCAACAGAAAGATATAAACAAGTCTCATAAAATAATTGTAAAGTGTATATGAAGTGTAAAACAAAACTCGTGTATTAATATCAAAAAACTAGAAAAAAGACAAAATAAAAAAAATTAATTACATAATGTTGTCAGCCGCTTGAATATTCACACGCAAGGCCTGGTAGGCCTTGCACGTGAATGAAGCTCATACCATTCTCCTGCGCCCTGCGCGACGGATCTATTATCTCTTATTAGGTTTGATGTCCGTTGCCCAGTTAGTTAATGTACACATTGTAGGAAATTGTGTCACTAAACTGTTTTCTATATTGTTGAGGTGCGATAGTCTCTATTTTAACTTGGTTAAATAAAGGGATAATTGGTTAGCCTAAATTAATGTCTGTCACATAGAATGATTGTCATAATTGATTATGAATAGCATTATTTTTTTTTGCATTTTCTAAATTGTTATATAGTCACTCTGCATCGTCCTACATTTATCTTTCTATAATGGAAAATTAGGCGAACTAGAATTATATTGAAATAATCGATATTATCAAAATAAATTAATTAAAAATTTTAATTGTTATCTTATAGATTACCAATTACATTTAACTCAGTCCACTTTGAGAGATCACTGGATTCTATAGCATTTATCAAAATTTGTATTCTAATAACAATTAAACAACTTATTCAATTGGTACCATAATTCAAGTTAACATATTATCGTGTCACTACTTTATTCATCTATACACGCAATATATTTTTCCTTTAACTGCTAGATTCACGCTAATATAAGTAACGGGTAAAATTGTGAACCCGCACCGACCACTTCAGCACGAGCACCAGTAAAACACGACCCACGAAAATTTGGTGGCACTATCGCAATTTTTTTCGAAATGCAGGCCCATAACCAAACACCAAATGTACCAATTTTCCCAATTCGCGCCTTTCACTTTCCCGCCCCCATCTTACGGACTTCCCCCAAATATGCTACCACAGACATACACATACAACTATAGATACACTATAATTTATATGCATACTATGAATCCAGTAGTGTAGAAGAAGAAGAAGATGTTTTACTCTCACACATTTTTGGCGAGGAAGGGCCCGCTGGGAACGGTCTGGTGTGCTGCTCATCTGCAGCACAAACTCAAGAAGTCCCATTACATCTCCACCAATATCCTCTCCACAGTCGGTCAGTATCTGCACATTTTTCATCAAAAAATACCATTTGCTTTGTGAGTTTTAACTGGAATTCTAAAACAGAATTTGTTCTTGATCTCCCGATCTGTATTGAATGTGGCGCTGGGTTTATCGTTTTAATTTTTTTTTATCTATATATATCGCGATTCTAAACTTAAAGTTCTGTTATCGATTTCGTTTGTTTATTTTATAAATCTTTTAGTGTTGATTTTTTCAATTTTATTAATTCTACAATTCAGGGTTTTTTCCCAGTGTTTGGAGTGACAAGTAAGGACTGTATTTATAAATATCAATTGGAAATAAAAATGTAATTTGTGGGTTTTGATTAAATTTCTTTCATTAAAAAAAATTGTTCTTGATGATTGGTCTGTATGGTATTCTGGGTTGACTTTTTTCGTATATCCTTATCTAAATATATCATCGATATTTCGATAATATTAATTTTCTTGTAAAAGTTTTGTTTTTCTTTTAGTTTTGTTAATTTTTAAAAAAAATTTAGCGTTGATTTTTATATTTTTAGAAATTGTACATAACTTTTTTTCCCCTTGCTGTTCTACTACTGTGGAAAAGATTGCACCTTTTTGGGATCTTTTGAGTTATTGAATAATTGATTTTTACATTATGATTAATTCCATATGTTTAGTATCTTCTTAATGTTTTAACTTTTGAAAATAATCTAATTTGACATTTTATGCATTCTCCCCAATTTTGGTGATATGACGTGTATATAAGTACAAATGTTATATTTTTGGTTGATAACAATATTTATGGACGTCAATGCCTATCAAGGATTACAATTTTCCATTAATTTATGGTACAAATACGCCTAAAGACTTAACTTTTTATCAATGTAAATCCGCAACAGCAGTTGAAATTTAGGAATACGTTGGTATTTTTTCATATTTAGCTATTGTTCATTTCCAATTACAGCATATTACATTTTGGGACTGGTCAATAAGGAATAATATATATCTTACTGAGTTTGAAAAAAAAAAAATCCTTTTTGTGTTTATACTTCTACCAAGAGGCTGATGTAATTTAATATTTCTCAGTTACAATTTGAACTCATTGCTGTTCATCCTCTCATCTATTTAACATCTGCTTGAGCTGTATATAACATGATGGTGTTTGACATTCTTAGGTGTAATATTAGCCAATGTTTGGCTAATATTTATAAACTACTTATAATTGGTCAAACCACTTTTGATTCACACATTTTGCGAGACCCACTAGTGCAACTTGCTTATCACCACTAATTTCTATATATATTTTAATTCTGTTTGCAGATCGCATCATGTATCCTGAGGTGCCTATTGCTCTGAGAATGTCAGGACATCTTCTACTTGGGGTTGCCCGGATATATTCGAAGCAAGTTGACTACCTTTATGAAGATTGCCATGTTGTACAGATGACAATAAATAAGGCTTTTACTTTTGTGAACGTCAATCTACCCGAGGACGCAAATCATGCACCATTTCACTCTGTCACTTTGCCAGGAAAATTTGAGCTTGATGCCCTGGAATTGGACAATTATTCATGGTATTTGTTTTATAGAACAGTTTCTTTTGTTGTCTAAGAGCTACAGATACTGATAAATTCCTGGATTGATATTTTCAGGCGTGAGAACGATCATCTTAAGAGCTATGATGATATTACATTGACAGGTAGAAATATTATGCGGGGTTGCTTATTTACAGATTACGTCACTTTCTGCCTTCTCACTTATGATTCTTTTCACCAATAATTATGAAGACATTACCTTGAAATTTCCATGTTACAGAACAAATTCCAACTGGGAAAGATCCATATATTGTCATCACTTTTGATGAGGTACTTCCATCGTGTACATCCTTTTGAATTTGAAGACGACTTAAATTTATAATTATTTCTCAATTGAGATCTTTTAATTGTAGGATTCTCCAAGGGATGCAGTAGGGACTGTGCCAATTGAAGAGTATGGATTGCATAGCCTATAAAAGTAAATTGTACATTGTCTTCAGCGAAAGTGATGAATAGAGTTTTTTCTCTTTTACTGATGCAGTGTTCAAGAGGACACAGTTCCTGTTTTTGAAGATCAGTCTCCAAGAAAACACCAACTGGTTGATGAAGGAATTGCTGAAGAGAGCAATCATCCAGATTTGCCAAGTCCTGAGTTTCAGCGGGATGCTAATCATGGTTCTGACTTCAATTACAATCCAATATTGTCTGATCGGGTTGATGTGGACCCAGAGATTGTGAATCAAATCAGCAAAGATATAGAAACTCACACTCCACATACAGAAAAGCCTGAAGAACCTTCTACATCTCAGAAGCATCAAGCATCACATTCATATAATCATTCAGAATCAAATATGCCTTTTGGTAGGTGCAAATTTATTTTTATCAGAAATAGATTCTCTTTAAATTAGATCAGTCAAACATGTTGTCCTGTTTTTCAGTCCACCCATCGCCTGAAGAAGAAATTCGAGCAACCCCACCTGTTGCACAACCAAAAGTCAGAAAGAGGAAAAGAAAGCAGCCCTTTGACAAGTCCACTGTATTGAGCAATGGGTATTCTTTGACATATCACTCCTATAAATTTGCAGATATACTGTTTTTCTTTTAGATAATAGGATATGGTGATACCAGGTATATGAGAAACTCACTAAATGATACCAGTGATATACGTCGCCTGAAGAACTGTCCTCGCTCTTCTCTGGACTTCTGGAAATTAAACAACAAAATGAGAAAGGATGGTGCCCTTTTTGAGCCCTTGATAACCGGTTAGTAGAGTTATATATAAAGTTACTAGCATAGATTGCAATTCTTGGAGTGGCTTTATAAGGAAAATGGTTCTGTAATTCTGCAGGAGTATGTGCTGAACTACGTGATAGCTTTAAGGAGGAGTTTATTTCTACAAAGCCTCATTTGGTTGCCTTGCAAGAAGCTCATGGAGGGGCTGTGGTTGATCCTTCTCCTTCATCTAGGCACGATAATGGTGTGGAAGGTGGACGTTTTCGTAATAATGAGTACATATCAACAGAGATAATTATGCCTTCTTTTCCCACACCCACTACTCCAAGTCGAAGAAATGACTTCACTCTTGACAATGCCAATTTCGAGTTCCAATCAGATCATGCAGAAACAACTGAAGGGGCTGGAACAATGCCCAGGTCATATATGGGAGCATCCACGGGTACCTTTTATTCTGACATGGAAACTCCAATGACATTCAATGGGGAGCATTCAGCACTTTCTGATATTCCTGAGCTTGCAACTGCTGCAGGAGTATGTTTATGAAGCTTAAAACATTTCTGTGATTTTGAGTATTCATCTTTTTTCCTTTTCTCATACTTTTGGATATCTTTTGGATGTTTCTTCATGCATTTTTTCTTCACACAACTTATTCTCACTAGAGGTTGTCTAGGCTTTCTTTTGCAAATTTTTGAGCTCAAGTCAAGTTCGACCTGAACAACTCTTTTAAGTGCTTGTAAGCTCGCAAACTTGGTTCAGAGCTTTATTTTTCTAATTATTATGTGTCATATTGAATATTTATTTACTTTATAAATTATTATAATTTAACATTTTACTGTTACTTTTATGGATAGCTGATAAATCCAGCAAAAAAAAAAAAAAAACTAGGCTTTGTTTTAACCTGCTGCTCCAATCAGGCTCAAATAACACTCAAGGGTCTTGACTTGGTTTTTATACCCCCAACCTAGCACGAGCTTTAGAATGTTAAGCTCAGTAAGCTTGACCTGAGCTGACCCCTTGTTTATTTGGGTCGACCTTAAGCTTGATTCCAATATCTGCAAAAAGCTTGGCTGCTGATCTCATTTGCACATTCATATTAAGTCTGTTTTCCTTGTTACATATAATTCTTATTTTCTAAAAGTATTCCATCCAAAAAGAGTTCTTATGAACCCTGTCCTCTTTTTTTAATTTATTTTAACGTTACTCTAATAAAACCATGTTCAAGCATGGTTTATTTTTACATGTAGCTGGCATCTCTTTGATAGGAAAATGAGGCTCTTATATAGTACCCGCTGTTTGTCATCCCAAACATAGAATAGCTATGGAAATTAAGTGTCCATACACGGCTTACTTGAGTGAATACAAATAGATGCCGTGGGAAATGCTTTTGGTTTAAGCAATGTTTAATCCC
>CAIGRB010112849.1:18323-29516 GCA_903798255.1 Fraxinus quadrangulata
ACAAGATGACAATTCGCCGGCTGGTAATTTTCAAATTTGTGATTTTTTGACTCTATAAGTTACTATAACTATGCTTGATGTGAAGGAGACATGATGAATACATCTGCTTTAATAGGATCTCCAGGAACCCCAAAAGTCGGGTTCCTCTCGAAAAATCAGGGGACTCCTGAGGTGCATACCTTGTCTTCTCGAACAAGGTAGATTCATCCCCCTGGTCCTCATCCCTTTCCCAAGTGAACATTCAAACTGTGTCCACTAAAGCGGATCAAGTTTATTAGCAATGGATCTTTTCTGTTATAAATTCTTTTGTTGGTTTGCAGAGCTTTGGCTCAATATTTAAAAAGACAGGCCGCAGTAACCCCAGTCACAGGCAACTCAGAAGGGTCATCTGGAGATCTCAGTTTGCTCAAGATTTTGGAAGGCAAACCGAGAAAAATATGTGCTCGAATGTTTTCTGAGACCTTGGTAAATGCTCAAGCATTTGCTGTTAATTTATTTTATTGATATTGGTGTTTAGCTGTAGTTACCATTTTGCTAGAACGACTTTGATCAGATTTACTATACACTTATACAGTTTAGGGGATAAGAACTGGTCATATTTTAGAGTCTGTTGGTTGAAGTAACTTGTTACATTTCTGAAATTTAACATCAAAGAGAGCCAAATTCTAAACATCTTTTCTGTCAGGCAGCCATTCTCCCTCATTTTAGGTATTTGAAAGCCTTCGTTTTAATTCATTTCAGGTTTTGAAGAATTATGGACTCGTGGATGTACATCAAGAGAAACCTTATGATGATATTAATCTGAAGGTGACTCCTAAACTCTTAAAGGAGCAATTCTCAGGCTAAAAGTGCTCGGCAGTTATTTATTTATATGGGTAAGAAATACTGTCTCAAAACAGTTCTATGTCACCATTGTTCCATTGTTATTTGCATACTAGAGGAGATTGACTGTAATACGCAGTTTTGGTCACCTTTATCTTGGCAGCTTGCAATTAACTGTAACATAGCTCATCTTTCTTTTCATCGATCTGCATGATGTTATATTATATTTTATGAAAAAAGGTCAATGTATCACACAGTAGTTCACAGGAAACTGACATCTTTCGGTATATGAGAATTTTCCTTTAATAGGTGTAAGATGTTTAATATTTGAATTATTTAGTAAATATTTTTCTTACCTTCCAATTCTTGGGGTACTCAATGCCTTCCCTTGCTAGAGGCCACTGCACTACATTAACCTCAACTGTCTTGAAATTTTTTCTACCCCATTTCTGCATACATATTTTGATGGTCCTGCCTTGATTTTTCAAAAACGTTTGACATCGTATTGTGCTCAAGACGGGTTTCATAGCCTTCAAGGCGACCTTTATTGCATCATCTTTTCGAGCTTCAGCCTCGAGTCTAATTTAGTAGATGCTGTGTATTCTTCTATGTAGGTCCATCTCCACCTTAGACCTTCAGCAGCATTGCATTTACCAACACTGCTAGCATCTTGTATATTGTGACTTCTGCTCGATCTGAAGAAAGAGCGCGTTTTGCATTGGACAGAATCGACAGAAAGTGAAGTTCACTTAATTATAGGGAGAATGAGGATGTGCTTAGCCACTTCAAGATGAGAAAAGGAGCAAGTTTTTAGGGGAATGAGTTCAAATGGCCACCCCTCAATCTCCTTTTGTGTAAATGGCCTTTGACTAAATTCTCTAATATAAAATAAAATTTAATTATTTAAAAGTATGACAAGACCATTTTAACCTCTCTTGTAAAACCAAATTAAGAATGAATTGGGCCTTTCATTCACGTCAAAAATCATGTTCTTCCCCAAATTAAAATTGAAAACCTTCTTCCCCTTCAAATTCTCAAAAATTATCTTCTTCTTCAAATTTTCAAAACTCGTTCTCTTTGACATCAAAAATCACATCTTCTCCTTCTTGTGAGGGCGACGATTGTGGAAGATTTTGAATTGAATAAGGACATTGATATCTATCAAGGCGGCGATTGTTGAGGGAAAGTTTTGAGGTTTGAAGTTTGTTTTCTTCTTTTCCAAACTCACAATGAGCTCCCATTTAGGATTTTGAATATTAAAGTTAACAGAAAACCATACATTCGGCTAAATCAATGTAAGTTTTTTGTATTTTGAAATGTTAAGTTCATATGAAATGGGACTCTGCAAAACTCTAGATATTATTCTCATTGCGTTTGGATGTGTGGACGAAGAAAAATTTTAATACTCATTTCATCCATGCTTATATATTATATACTTACTGTTCTGGATTTTCTTACAAAGGATGTCAATTGTCAAAAATGGAAGAACATTTCATCTGGATCTATAGGATGATTTTTATTATTTTTTGATTGATTGTATTGCTTGCTAAAGTTATTATGTGGAAATTTGAGCTCTCGATTAGTGAATAAATTGGGTTTAGTAGAATGACTGATGTTTTGTCTTATTATTGAATATCTTGTTCACTTTTGTGTATTTGATTGATTTGATTTCGTAACAAATGTTATTTTTATAAAAATGTCACATTCTTTACATATGTTTGGCTAATGTTTATAGACTTTTTTATAACTGGTCAAACTTGAGATTTACAAGCATTACTCACTTATTCACCACTTATTTTTATGTATTTATAATTTAAATCGTTTGTAAGCACTCCCCAAACATGATGAAAATAGTTTGGTTGAATGAAGTTGTAAAATTACTACTGATTTAGAATATTGTATTTGAATATTTTGATTTTGTTTTATTTAATAGCATTGTCACCCATCTGTCTTGAAAATTAATGTGTCGATTTTTCTATTTTGCCGATGGTTATGGAAGTTATTGTTGCCATATGTTTATTATGGTGGGGAACTGTGCATTATTTTCAATTACCAACTAATCAAAAGTTTGTTTGTTTCCATCATGTGGAAAGACGGATCTGTGCTTCTATTTTGTTTTGTCATGCATTGAACGGTAAATGATTGGAAAATATTGAACGTGTACATTTGTTTCTTACTTAACATGATGTGAATGGAAGTAAATGTTTTCAGTGCCTATTTTACTATTTGGCAACTTGTAGATTTCGAGAATTTCTGAATTTATACGATATAAAAACAATTTTCTCAAGTACATTGTATAGTATAATCTTATTCTATCTCTTGATTAATTATCATGGAATGGAATCCAGTGTTCACGTGGCACAATAACAAAACTATTTGTTGAAGTGATGCATGGAATGTTCACTCTTCTGCCCCTACGGGAGGTTATACATTTGCTGATAAAATTTTAATTTATAAGTGATGACAAATATTATATTTGTTAGGTACTGTATTATTTTAGTGTTGGGAACTAATGTAACTTCACAATGATTTTGTAGATCTTTCTGTGGGATATTCACTTTCAAGTACATATAATTTATACAAGCAATGATGGATGTAAATGCAATTCATTTGGATTGTGAATCGATATGGCGAAAAAAATTGGCTGCAGAGTTGTTGGCATGGGACTTCGAGCATTAGATTGTTTTTTGTTATTTTGTTTGATATTTGATGGTATTATGTAGTTATTTTGTTTTATTTGTCTAGGATAGTTAAATTGAATTGAAGTTTACATATTTTAATACTTTTGAAACTTTAAAGTTTAAATATCATACACGCCAGGATATTGATATCGTTCCGGACCAATTAAACGATATTTAGGTCCTTGCGAGAAAAAATTACTGCATCACATAATGACATATACTTCATTCTATAAATGTCGATATTTCTAGGATGTTGCCTAGCTACTAGTTGGTGCATTTGCAACTGTAATGATTATGGATATTGAATATAATTGAAATTTACATATTTTTGTGCTCTTTTATATCTTTCAAGTTTACATATTGTACATGTCTAGGGTGTTGATATAATGAATATTCACGTAATGATATGTACTTTGTTCATGTGGCACAAAGTATTTAATGTCGTTTCAGTACAAAAATGCACCCATTTGAAACAACAGTGCAATTATTCCCAAGACACAAAACGATATAGAAGTCGTTTCAGTATGAAAATTACACTGACTAACATAGCGATATTTAAATCGTTCCTGAAACATAAAACGATTTAGATATCGTTTCGGCATCAAATACACACTGCTTCATTGATTTTCATAATGATATTGATATCATTCCTGGATCACAAAACGATATAAATGTCGTTTCAATACGAAAATTGTACTGATTAACATAACGATATTGAAATCTTTCCTGAAACACAAAATGATTTACATATCGTTTAAGTATCAAATACACACTACTTCACTGATCTTTTCTTTGTAGTGTCAAACTCTCGAAATAACGTAACGGCATCCATATCGTTTCAATGCAAATTTGACGAGTTCGAAATCGTTATAGTTTAAATATTAACAACAACGACATTTATATCGTTTCCATTCATTCAAAACGACATCCATATTGTTTCACCTAAAATCATAACAAAATGATACTTTTGTCGTTTCTTTTCATATCAAACGACAATGATATCATTGTAGTGTTAAATCTACGAAATAACGAAACGACATAAATATCGTTTCAGAACAAATTTGACGAGTTTGAGCTCGTTTCCGTTGAAATCGTAATTAAAACGACCTAGGTGCCGTTTCGTTGCACTGAAATGACAATAATATCGTTATAGTGTCAAATACACGAAATAACATAACGACATCCATATCGTTTCCCTGCAAATTTGACGAGTTCGAAATCGTTACAGTTTAAATAATAACAAAAACGAAATTGATATCGTTTCCTTTCATTAAACATGATATCGTACTCGTTTAAATTAAAATCGTAACTTAAACGACACTGATGTTGTTTCTTTTCATGTCAAACGATTCGATCGTCCACGATCATTCGACATACCTCCAGCATATGTAAGATGATCGAAAGAGGGCATCAAGTGCGTTGATAGCACTCGAATGGCTCAGAAAGAACAAAATGAGATACTTTCTTTCTATTAAAACAACTTAAAGGTGGTAAACAACTATGAAATACAAATGTTTCCATTGTTTTTGTTGAGTGAGATCGAACTTGCTTGATGACTTATTTTTATTGTTTTACGTACGATGGATGTATGTCGGGTGGTTGTTGACGGTTGAATCGTTGTTTCTAAGTATAACGATATAGTTGTCGTTTTAAATGTAAAGAAACGATATCAAATTTGCCGTGGTTTCTATTTGAACTGTAACGATTTTGAACTCGTCAAATTTGAACTAAAACGATATGGATATCATTATGTTATTTCGTGTGTTCGACACTACAACGATATAATTGTCGTTTCATGTGAAAAGAAACGACATATAGGTCGTTTTAGTTCCGATTTCAACTGAAATGAGTTTAAATTCGTCAAATTTGTTCTGAAACAATATGAATGTCATTACGTTATTTCGTGGGTTTAACACAACAACGATATCATTATCGTTTAATATGAAATGAAACGACATAAATGTCGTTTTAGTTATGATTTTAGCTAAAACGATATGAATGTCGTTTTGAATGAAAGGAAACGATATCAAATTCGTTGTAGCTGTTATTTGAACTGTAACGATCTCGAACTCGTCAAATTTGCACTGAAACGATATGAATGTCGTTATGTTATTTCTTGTGTTTGACAGTACAATGATATATTTATCGTTTCAGTACAAAGAAACGACATTTATATCATTTTAGTTACGATTTCAACGCAAAGGAGTTCAAACTCGTCAAATTTGTTCTGAAACGATATGATGTAGTTACGTTATTTCTGGGTTTAACACTACAACGATATCATCGTCGTTTAATATGAAATGAAAAGATATAAGTGTCGTTTTAGTTATGATTTTATCTGAAACGATATGGATGTCGTTTTAAATGAAAGGAAACGATATCAATGTCATTGTTGTTATTATTTGAACTATGACGATTTCGAACTCGTCAAATTTGCACTAAAACGATATGGATATTGTCACATTATTTTGTGAGTTTGACACTACAAAAAAAGGTCAGTGAAACAGTGTGTATTTCATACTGAAATGATATGTAAATCGTTTTCTGTTTCAGGAACGATTTCAATATCGTCATATTAATCAGTCCAATTTTCGTATTAAAATGACATCTATATCGTTTTGTGACCCATGAACGATATCAATGTCTTATGAAAATCAATGAAGCAGTGTGTATTTGATGCGAAACGATAACTAAATCATTTTCTATTTCAGGAATGATTTCAATATCGTTATGTTAGTCAGTGTAATTTTCTTACTGAAAACGACTTCTATATCGTTTTATGTCTCAGGAACAATTTCACTATCATTTTTCGAATGAGTGCATTTTTGTAGTGGAACGACATTTACACCAAGTATACTAGCAGCTGCAGCAAGATAAAAGATGAAAGTATTATTTAGAGATTGGGTATAACGCGAATATGTGACCTTTAATTCCACCATCAAAACCAGAACTTAACCTTGAACACGTGGGGAAACTAACATATTACTGCATATCGCATCATATTAACGTATTTTATTTTGCCAAGTTTGGTTGCAGACAAGTAACTCTCACACCTCTTGAAGAATACACAAGCTGTAATTATAGGATTATGATAGACAACAATCAAATTTTTACAACTGAAGGAGTAGAAGTTACAGGAATTATGCAATAATAGACAACATTATGCTAACAGTAGATCTTAATAAAAATACATTTAGACTCCATAGATGCAAATAAATACTCTTTTTAACTTTCAAGAATCTTCACAATGTTATCAAATCTATGGGCACATAATTGAAAATCAAACTACCACATAAATGTTATTGAGCATCCAGTTAGAATAAGAGCTCTTCTATTGGTAGAAGCATTAGAACAAAGGACTTTCTAATTGATCCACAAATTAGGCATGAATATCAGTACTTAACATTTCTCGTGTTGTAATGAACTCTTTCAACTAAGTTACAAATGCAAAGCTCTAAAGTTATGGTCATTGGTAAATAACTAAATATATTTCAAGCTTCAGACTCCTACCCCATCAAATTTTACATAAATACTAACATGACACTGCCTTCAGGCTTCTGAAATCTCATAGAAGCTCACTTTTATACCGTCAGGTAACAAGATTAGATAGTGTAGTTTGTGAGTGATTCTCTTGCCCTTTAACTCTCTGTGGAATTGAGAAATTTTCATTTATGTTGCTCAGCTAACTCTCTGTGGAATTGAGAAATCTTCATTTATGCTGCTCCTCTTAATTACTCCATGGACAATTTCTCCATCTTCAAAATTATCCTTGTCGATTCAACCTAATTTGTATAATGCAAGAAGATGTTCAACTTTGTGCATTTAATAATGCTAAATCAGAGTTTATATCATCAATTACAGCAATAATTTCAAGGTTGGGTGAAATTAATGTAAACAAAGCTCAAACATTCACCATCCTTGAACCAACAAGAGCAGTGGCATTTCCAATCATGCCATAACTTCCATGGACACCCACAAACAAGAAATGAATATAAAAAGTACTTTCATTATATATATAGGGACTCCATTTCCAATAACCCAAGGATATGAGTAGATTTATCAGGATAAAGAGGCTAAAAAAATCTAGAATTTGAATTCAAGCAATCTAAGATTTTCAACACATAGGCTGCCTCCAACCAAGAAGAAACCCAAAATTGATTTTAGGATTTCATGAATGAGAGAAGATGATGATAAAGAAGGGAGAAAATCCGAGATGTCGACCTCCTGCAAGAAGAAATGGAACCCAAAATTGATTTAGGGCTAAATAGAAATATGAAAGATGAATTAGGGCAATTATGTCTTTTTGTATACAAGAATATTTTAGTCATTTACAAATTGTATTTTTCATTTTTTGGTATCTTGAGGCCTTCTAACTAAAAAACATTATTGTTGGACTTTTTAAACTAACAATTGATTTGACTAGGCCTCATAAANATATAAATATAAAAGAGGAATTAGGGCAATAATGTCTTTTTTTATTCATTGATATTTTAGTCATTTACAAATTGTATTTTTCATTTTTTGGTATCTTGAGGCCTTCTAACTAAAAAACATTATTGTTGGACTTTTTAAACTAACAATTGATTTGACTAGGCCTCATAAATGAAAGCCTCAAGTTTTTATCTGGCAGGGGGCAAGTTTAATTGAAGTAAAATTAGAGGAAATTATTTATTCATTTTTTAATATCAAAATTTAATGCTTTTGAAAATTATTTTTCACAATACTTCTCTTTTAATGGTTTTTAAAGATTTTTTTTTTTTTTTAAATTGTGTATTTTGTCTCATGTCAAGCAAACAATCGTCTTTTAAATAATTTTTTAAAGTAAGATCACATCAAAATTCAATTTACTCTATGTGTATGTAACTCCAACTAAACTCGATAGTCGATCTGAACTCCATGTAAATGAATAACAGTAATCTTAATTTATTTTTGCATCACAACCTATTGAAACTATAGCAAGTAGGCCCAACCTAGAATTTGAGAGCCTCGGTCCCAACCTTTCATTTCTATAATATTTTGAGGATTTTACCTTGTTTTTAATTAATTACTTTATTGATTATTAATCATTTCATAAAATTTGGTCTCCAGTTGACGATGTTACCTTTGTGGTATAATATTTGAGTTCTTAGTTCATAATTAACCTCTGTATTTATCACTTACGAGAAAGAACTTAAAGCCATTAATTAGTTGACAAAAAACAAGTAGTTCATCATTTTTCTCTTAATGTCTCCTCGTGAGTTCAATTTGTCTACAAGACTTGATCAAACTAGTTCATTCCCTTTCTCATGTTTCAATTGTCAGATCTTTTGCTCGGCATTCCATGTTCTAAGACATCAAAACTTGCTTTATCTTGAACTTCGATTAATTTTTTTTGTTAAAATACAATTTTCCTTGTGTCTAATTAAACAAAAATTAAATAATCAGCTTACCCTTATGTTTAATAAATAAAGAAAAGAGAAAACAAAAATAAGAGAAGAATCCACCTGGTCGCTCCTAGCTCCAATAAATAAAAGGTTCTGGACTATAGCCACCAAAAAATTAGGTTGAGGACCTAATTGCTATTTTTATTAGGTTGGGGGCCTGAACTGATAATTTTCCTAATTTTCAATGTAGGCAAAATAGAATTGCTCAAGTGAAAAGAAAATGTGCCAGTTAATTTGGATTTATCATTCTATTGGTTAGCTAAACATTTTCTAGACTTACTAAAATATCGTTGAACTTTAATTTATTTTTTTATGGTCACTAAACTATTAAAGGTTTCACCTAACGAGCAAATCATCCATGTGATTTAAAAGGAGACTCCTTACTCTAGTAACAAAACAACTCTTATTCTCTCATATAACGACGTAATTGCTAGCCAAAAATGGAGGAAGAACTTGACAATTGAAGTGAGGGCTGCTTACATGACTAACAAAAATTTACCGAGACATGTCAATACTTTTAATTTTGTCCAATTGAACTTTTTCATGTATTGCTTCACTCCTGTTTGAAACCCTCATTCTATTTCTCATTTTTCATTTCAACCACACAATCTATCAATAAAATAATATTACACATAAATCCAAAAATTCTCCTTACTTTTTAATCACAGAATCTTCCATCAATTACTATTTCAGAATTTTTTTAAAACCCAAAATGAATATCAAATAGGGGCTTCATAATCAATGAGCTTTAAAATACTTTTGAACTTTCAAAGTATTTTATTCGAGTTATAACTTTATTTAGACTTAAAAATGACAGACCATAGGTTGTAGCATCATCATGATACTCCACTAATTAAGCCAAAAAGTGACATATAATGAAAGAAGGATCCTGCTGTGTGTATAGGTGGGGTTCACAGAACCAATGAATATTTGACAATTTTTTATTATCATGGGTCCATCTATGTAAATTATTGATAACACTTCAGTAAACTAATTTACTGTACAAATGGCTTTGGCCATGAAAGAAAATGTTATTTAGCAGCCGCTGAGGGCAAACCAAAGAACTGCCCGTCCCCATCAAAACCTCAAAAGCCGGTAAAAACTTGCCTTCTCATAACCTCCTAGAGCTCAGAAAGGAGGACTCGCAAGTTTCCAATTCAGACCCAATTTCTGTATTATCCCTTCTCCGCGTACAGATTCACACATGCCTATAAAGGCATAATATTTGACTGTTCAAATTAGAGGCCATTTTTTGTTCCATTTCCATGGCTGTTGTAACCAGAATCCCTTCTCTCTCGGCATCTTGTTCTGTTTCTTCTTCAACTTCGAAAACCCAATCAAGAAAATCTAATTATTTCAGTTTAACACAAGTTTTTTCCATTCACTGTTCTTTGCATTCACAAGAAACTTCGCCTTTTACTGAAAAACACTCTGTTGAGAGGTACGAAAGGGATAGCTGGCTGTACAAGTACCAGTTTCAGAATCTCTCATCCTCCTCTTGCTCAGTTCCACCCCATCAAGAATCAATCAGGGAGTATGATATAGCATTGCAGCTCCCGGAGCTTAGGAAATTGCTTGAAGTTTTGAGAGAAAAGAGAGAAAGTGAAAACAGGGATAAGAGAAGGGGCCCTGGAAATGTGTTCTTGGTGGGGACAGGGCCTGGGGACTCTGAGCTGCTGACCGTGAAGGCATTGAGGGTAATACAGAGCGCTGATCTACTGTTGTATGATAGGTTGGTGTCTAATGATGTGTTGAATTTGGTGGGTCCGAATGCTAGGCTTCTCTATGTTGGCAAAACGGCTGGGTACCATAGCAGAACCCAGGTTGGTTTTATTGTTTATTTTGTGCATCTTTGCATGTGTGATCGAGTTATTTTGGTGATTTTACGAACTGGTAGCAAAGGACCTTTTGAATTTCGAAGTGGGTTTTTGACCAAGTTTAGAACTTTGATAAATTGAGATCATAATTATGATTTTTATCGTTTTCTTGTAATTTGGAAACTAAAATTTGGCATCCTAGGAGAGTTTGGTATTTTATATATCTGGAAATTTGTACTAGAACTTGGATTAAAAATTGGGACTGTCAAATTTTATAGTAATTGTTTCTATGCATAATTATTCCGTCACAATGGGAAGTTTTTTAATTAAGGTAGTATTTGGAAGTACGGTGCAGTACACGTTATTTTCTGAATGATTACAGTTAAACTGGAGGAATTGAAAGGAGAACAATTTACAGTTTTTGGTATCTTGTCAAAAGTATGGAATGTA
>CAIGRB010112849.1:29653-50794 GCA_903798255.1 Fraxinus quadrangulata
TTCTTCTGTATATGAGTTTTTACTCAGCGGGAAGATGTGTTGATGGTAGAGTGTTTCTGCAGGAGGAAATTCATGAATTGCTTTTGAGCTTTGCCGAAGCTGGGGCGAATGTTGTGAGGCTAAAAGGAGGGGATCCATTGGTGAGTTTTGATGTTTACATGTGGAAACTATATTATGCATGTACGATGTGATCAATTGAAATATTGTAGTTTTTTAATAGAACTTTTCATCAATTCATGGAAGAGTTGAATAGAGTTCCATGATGCTGTTGTTTCGAATTAGATTGCTGATTTTGGGTCATCAGGTATTTGGAAGGGGCGGAGAGGAGATGGACTTTCTGCAGCAGCAAGGAATTGAAGTTAAAGTCATTCCAGGTATGATGATTATGAAAATAAACTCACAATATTCGCAACACCTGAAGGATTTTTTTTTTTTTTTGAGCAATTCCATTTAGGTAGAAGTGTAGTCATACAAACTTATAATTTTGTTATATTCCCTTTTTTGGTTGGAACCTGATTCCTAGGCTAGGAGAGATGTTTGTTTGCATTTTTTATCATGTAAGAAATCAGGTGCTGTAATACTAGTTGAATTGAAGGAAAAAGACTAGCTATCCAGAATTTGAGAAGGAAAATGGTAAGAACAATATAACATGGGACCACACTGTTTGAACATTAAATTTACTTGTGGGTTAGCAAGGAGCAAATACATTTTTGATTTGGAGGAGCAAATACATTTTTGATTTGGACTTTGTTAATTATAGTTTCACAATCGCTACCTTAGAGGACACGAGCTGCACATGGACGGAATACAGGCTAGGGTCCCTTTTATTTAATTTTCTAGGTTTTCCTTCTGTTTTCAAAGTTTATCCTTATGTCTTCATAAATTCATAATACAGGCTAGGGTCCTTTTTATTTAATTTTCTAGGTTTTCCTTCTGCTTTCAAAGTCTTCCCTTATATTTTCATACTCGGGAGGTCACATGCTGTTATTACTTATTAGCTACTTCGAAGGAGGGCTGAGTTAGCATTTAGGTTTAGTTCCCAGTTCCCACCAAATACATTATGGACCTCTCTGACCATGTGCTGGCTCTACTTTTTGCCATGCTTCGTTATCTCTCTCTCTTTTTATTTCTTCATGTTAAAACGAAAAAGAAAAGACTTCAATTTGTTGAACAAGCTACTCTTCTACTTCATGTAAGACTTCAAGCCAGACTACTTTGAGTAGGTATGCACGTTTCTTCCCAAAGCAACTACTTTTTCCTATATTCTTCTCGATATGGATAAGATGGATATACTGGTCAGTTTAATGCATGCTTCTACTATCAAATGTTTTAGCAGATCCCGCAAATTACTGCTTGTTTCAGTTGCCTCTTATAGCAGACCAAGTTTTTTTATGAAAACAAAACCTTGATGTCTGTACTAAATTAAAGATCACAGTAAAGGAGGACAATTTGAGTAATAAACGTGGACATGTGCTAGGTATAACAGCTGCTTCTGGAATAGCTGCTGAACTAGGGATTCCATTGACGCACCGTGGTGTTGCAAATAGTGTAAGATTTCTCACAGGCCACTCAAAAAATGGGGGTACAGATCCTCTATTTGTGGCAGAGAATGCAGCAGATCCTGATTCCACTCTGGTTGTTTACATGGGCTTATCAACTCTCCCTTCTCTTGCCTCAAAATTGATGCATCATGGATTGCCACAAGATACACCAGCTGTTGCTGTTGAACGAGGAACAACCCCTCAACAACGCATGGTGAGATACTTTTACTTGTTTTTCTTCTTAGTTAATAGTTTTGTTTAGGCAACCCAGTTCTTAGTAAGACTAGACTATTCAAATTTAAAGTTGTTACATAATGAAATGCAAGAATGCGACATTATAAATCTAATGGATTTGTATCTATAAACTGGATATTTCTATCTCGTGACCACAACTTCTAATATTTCTTACGGGACAAGTGCAGTCCCTACTAACTGAAGTTCCTATTTTCAAATTGACCTTCACAAGATCATATATATCCAGATTATGGACTATTAAAGGAAAACATAAAAGAATCATTAATCCACGGCAATAACTTGTTTGAAGGATGGTGTTTTTGCTTTGCACAATCAATTATCATTTACTCGTTTCTATATACATCAACACATTCCAATCTCCTGTAAATAAGTGGGGAATACCGCAGCTGCAACTTTCTTGAAGATGCATTTTGTTCCACAATGGATTGAAATATTTTGACCATTCAAGTACAACGTAATGATTTAGGAATTTTCTTGTTGACTTTATTCCATCTTTGCAAGTATCATTTGTCAATAAACCGGTTGGTCCTTAGAATTACTATCTGAAGCTCCAACCTTGTCTGCCTCCAAATATTTTTGTTTCCTTCCATTGTGGCTAGTGTTTCATTGTATTTATCCATTCCTTTGCCACCTTTTCCATCAATTTTATCAGTTGCTTTGTCACTCAGATATACAGCTTTCATCTGAAATTGTGCGTTTAACTTCTAATTTTGGTGAAAGTAATGGTTGATTGGAATTTGTTTGCATTCATTTAGGCGTTTGCTGAACTGAAGGACCTTGCTTATGAAATCACGTTAAATCAGCTTGTATCACCGACTCTGATCATCATTGGGAAAGTCGTTGCTTTGTCACCATTATGGCCCCATGTCAAGAAAGAGACTTCTGCTTTGATGGAGGCCAATTAGCCGATTGGTTCATGGCAACTGGGATGTTACTTTCGTATGTTTGATTTATGGCATTTACGTTGAAGCAAATCAGTTTGCCTCGTTGAAAACGGTATTTAGCAGAGCTTGAGGATCTGTGCCTCATTTGGATCAAGAAAGGTGTTTCTGCTTGGATCGACTCTGTGCAGCGTGCAGGTTTTAATTTATGGTGGTATACGAGTGAGAATCTCAAACGATAATTGGCTGGTACTTTAGAAATTTGAAGAATTTATCACATGCTTGACTGTGAGCTAGAATTACCAAATTCTTCGAAGGCTAGTCTGCCTTGGCAGAATAGAGATTTTGAAACAAATGAGTCTGGGCCACAGTACATAGAACATAATTCAATCTAATTATTTCAATAAACTGTGTTAAACTATCATTACTTTGATCAATGTTAGCCTCATGTTATCTTATTTTGATAATTTATTTGTTGTTGTTTGGACCTATTTCAAATGCTACTGCTTTGCAGTCATTCAACAGATGATGTTCAAATTATCTGAAGATGAACAGATTCCTTGATGTGTAGATTAAGGGAAGGACAAAATGAAAAATTTCCCAATAGTGCTGGTAGAGCAAAGGATTGAAAATCCTCGTGTCACCGGTTCAAATCTGGTTCCTGGCATGTGATTCATTATCTGTACGAGTCTCTCAATTATAAATTCATGGAGTGCCCTATCTTCGTTGAAGAATTTGGCATGAATTGTCAAGTTGCATAGCTCGCCCTCTCTTGCTGTGTTATATGGTGCAGATGGACTCGAAGCACTTCTTTCTCTGGCCTATTGTGAGAAAATAGGATAAAAATAAAATAAAATAAAAGAATGAACTATCAGGAGGTTAGAAGGAGCCTAAAACCTCCAAAAAAGCAAAGATATAACACAGCATAAATTACGGCATAATTAATTTCTATAAATATTACAAAATACAATTTGTAAAATGAACATCGGTGTCATAATTGAAACTTTGCTGAAAGTTGAGTGACTGCAGTTGAAATTTACCTTTTTGAATATGTACATTATAGACTTCTCATAATAATGTGTTCATAGTTTAAGCCACGATATACACAAATTTAACTTCTCCAAGAGAATGATTTTCTTAAAAAAATATTTTTTTGGTCATCTAACATGCAACCTCATTTTTTTTTTAGGAAGGATGTAATTTATTTCTCCTCCGATTTTGCTTACAAAATCTTTTATATTGCGTTAGCACTGCAAGCCAGAATTGTCTGCAATTTCTTAGATATGGGAATCTTGTTTACTTTCATGTTTTGATGATCTTAAGTAAAAAAATTACTTATTTTATAAGTAACTTATACGTAACTTATTCCAATTTTAACCAATAAATAGATATGTTTATTTTCAAGTTGATGTACTTGGGAGTAAACTTAGAAGTCAACTTCTTTAAGTTAGTCAAACACTTGAGCAGGGAAGAGCAGAGCTCCTTGGTCATGTATTCCACACCTATTTGAATTCCATTTTTCGTTGATAATGCATTTTAAAATAGTGCCTGTCCATAGTGAGTAAAATAAGACTATCTAAATATAAGAATCGTAAGTACGATTATCTTCAAATGGGTAAGATAAGACTTCTACGGATAACTTTACGGTTCTCTCCAAATGACATTTCTCTCCAAATGAGCAAAATAAAACTTTCCACGGTGGGTAGAAAAAATATTTTTGTAAGGATTCGTTTGAATGCAAGAATAGAATTGTGTGGAAAGAAAATGAATTTCAGGTAATTGAATTGACAATAACTTGTTTTACTGGGAATTGTCAATTAATTGTGTTTGACTGGTATAATTTTTCATCGAGAAAATATTGAAATTTTGAATCTTTTGGTGTTCGTTTGACTTTGTTTTCCATATAAATTGTCCATTAAAGGGATATAATTTGTTTCATTGCTAAAAAAAATAAAAAAAATTTTAAAAAAAAGTTGTAACTTTTCTCACCAAAAACTCGTGGGAAAAGTTTTTCCTCAAAAATCAAGAAAATGTGGAAAATCAATTCCATGAAAAATTTAGTCAATCAAACATACAAAAAAATGGAAATGGAATTTAATTTCCATCTTCCATGAAAAAGAAAGCCAAATCAAAAAGGGCCTAATAGATTAATGAAAAATGTGAGATTAAAAAATAAGGAAAAAATTTGACTTTGCGTATAATATTATTTTATTGTAGAATATATGGCTAAAAAGAAGAGAAAAAAATTTATATTGAAAAAAATTCATTAACCCGTAAAGGTGAAAATAAATTCAGAAAATGTAGAAAATTAATATATCTTTATACACATTTCTGGGTCGTCCTCAGATACAACCTAAATAATAAATTGAATGAAAAAAATACACATATATGTATAACATATCGCCGGCCTGGAGCGAGTTGTAAATGTACAAGTGGATAAGCAAATCGGGTCATCCAAGCACTGCCATTTGACCAATCTGTGCACCTTTAAGAAGCCACGTTCTGGAATGCAGATGCCCGTCTAGCCTTAGCATATTGATTTAAATCCATCGTGCATGGCAGTCTGTTCACTTCCATAATTCATTCAAATGACACGATACTTAATTCAATGAAAATCGATGCCTTGAGGAGTCACACGGAAGAATATGCTTTAGTGGAACTGTTGCACATGCATTCTTGGACAGGATACTTTGTCACATCTCGTCCTGCTTTATTATTTCTAAGTTCTGGCTGTCCGAAGGAATCTCGGTGCAAGTCGAGTATAATCCTGTTGAACTCTGCTTCAGGGAGAGAAGAATTCAGGAAGTATGGGAGCATGTGCCATTTGTTTGGAGTGATGGTCTTTTTGTGGCCTGCATAAGCCCCGTGTCCCTGTTTCAGAAATAAAATAAAGCCATCAATAAAACTTCACTAAATAATTTCACAACTCTAATGCAAGATATCTAATATAGTCCAATCCGTAGTGAGTGATCAAGAAGAGGTGATTTTTTTCATGATAACGGGGAAAGCTACGGAACCTGGATAGCATGACCCATATTTCCACCATGAGATGCCAAGAATACGTCACTGTTCTCAGAAACTATATAATCGATAGCAGCCATTATTGAAGCTTTCTTCTCGAATGGTTTAAGCTCTTCTGGCAAGGCAAGGTCTTCCTTGTTGTACAAATGCAGGAATTCTCTTTTCATTGGTAGCAAGGCTTCTTTTCCACCCAGTAGAATTCCTCCAGATCAATAGATTCTTGTACCTTTTGGAGCTCCCAAAGCTTTGAGAAACCTAAACACAGAATAAAAACATCACTTAGCAGGTATTCAAGTTATCGTATTTGAGAATGTGGGAGTTCTGAAGACACATCAGTCATAAAAAAGGACGTGCCAGGGATGTTTTCTGTCATGTTATGAAATAGCCTAAGTATGTATTTTTGAGAAAGAGTACTTAACTATTTTGCAACTTCAGACGTACTGTGTGCCCTCCAAAGGCATTCAAGGGGCAGAGGCCTGCAAGTTTTCTGTCATGATAGGTGTCACGTAGTGAGAATGTTTATCTCCTCATTCGACACGGCAAACACGCTAACAACTAGGCGTGAAGCCTATTTTACTCTTATTATTTATCATACTCGGGGGTTAGACTCGGAAGACATCCTGTCCTCACCCATACTTCCTTCTCCATTTGCAGATGTAGTGCAAGATATGGTCCCTCAGTTCTCATCCTCTCTGTAAGCTTGTTACCAAAATCTGAGATATGTGGAGAAAATCTCAATGCATGAAAAGAAACCTGCAAATTTAAAAAAGATGCATCATTAGACACTAAATTTGATGCAACTAACTATAGGAGGAGAAGGTAGCAACAAAATGCTTTGGTCGAGAAAGATATCTTATTCGGTTCTTTTCTCATCATTAGCACGACCGAGGAACATAACAAGGGCGCAAACACAAAGTTGTATAAAGGACAAAAAGCTACCTTGCACCGAAGCTTTTGAAGATCAGAAAGAAGATCCTTAGAAAGCCTTGAATCTAGACCACGTAAAAGGAATACGTCATCGCTTCTAAGCTGCAGGTGAAGAACAAAACTAAAATGATTAGAATTGCACTGCAAAAATTCTAACTCACTATATTTTATCATCTCCATCCCTTTGCAACATTGACACATTCAAAGAATGCATTGGATTCTTTTGTTGGAAATAGGTCAAGTTTGACAAATAATTCGAGTGAGACCCGGTATCCGTTTTCTGCGGGTCAATGGTCAAACGCGTTCTACTCCGCGAGTAGATATTCGTGNTAAATCCGATAGTACTTCACTAAGGCAGGTTCAAAGCCACAAGCCACCTTTCCTGATGCAATAACTCTCCGCTTGTACTCTCTCTCGTGTCTGCATTTCATTTGCATATTTTGGTAATTTCCATTCATGTGCAGGATTGTTGGAAATGGGTCAAGTTTGACTAATAATTCGGGTAGGACTCGGTATCCGTTTTGTGCGGATCAATGGTCAAACGCGTTCTACTCTGTGAGTAGATGTTTGTGATATATTTAATTTCACCAACCATTTCCGGATGAATGAGAAATTAATGTTAGAAGTTGACAACTTGAAAGTAAAAATCCTGGAATTTAAAATCAAGTGTGGGAACTTTATCCCACATAGGAAGCTGAAAGAATTTTGAACCAATTTATAAATCTCAAATTTGGATATGAGTTTGGATCTCAAGGGGTACCAATAGTCTTTGGAAGGGGGAAGTCTTAGACAATGTCTAGACTAGTCCAAAATCCCCGCGCGCGTGCCGCCGTCGTCGTCCGGCCTACTCGGCACGAGCTCGGGTCGGGGGTCATTGGTTCCTATATTCTTTTTGGACAAAATAAATTGAAAATTATTTATTTAAATTTATTTTTATTTATTTTCGAATTTCGAAATTAATTAATTGAAAAGGCGTGTCTTTTCAAACCTATTCGAAACTGTTCGGACTAAACGACACAAACTAATAGTTGTGTCTATTTAGGAATAACATTTCAAAAAGTTGCAACTTTTAGCTTGCAGATTTTGAAAATCTATAAATAGGACCCATGATTTTCGAATTCGATTAATTCAAATATCTTCATCATCTTCAATTGCATTCTGCATAACATATATATATTTTCATTCATTAAGAGAGTATAAAACGTTTCTGGTTCGTCGTTCTTGCTGTTAAGAGTGCTTCTACATCGTAAAAGAAAGATTGTTGTATCTTGGGAGGCGATTGGCGTCAACTATAAGCACTGTAGCAGACCAAAATCGTCTTAAGGAAATATAGTCGAACTCTAGCCTCAATCTACCGGTTTCTGCAATTTCGCTAAGCATTTATTCGGTTTGCTTTTTCCTTCTCTTCATTTCTGATTTTGTTACATATTTCGCATGCTAAATAATAGTGATAACATCTTTAACAAGGACTTTATTTTGTTCACAACCTTATTGATCTGCTGCAGGCCATTGATAAAGTACTAAACTAAGCTACCACCAAGGCATAATATTTCTTTCAGATATTTTCTACTGTTTATTAGTGATACCAAGATCAATTTTCTAATTAACAAACATACGAGTCAAATAAATAACTGAAAGGTATGTTCTTACCCGCTTAAGATAACGGGAGCGAATCCACTCGGGATAAACATGAAGTGGAGTTCTTTTCTCCTCGACCGACCTTGTCATCAAATGGGTAGAGGACAACGATGACACTATTCGAACATCAATTGCCAAAACATTTTTGAAATGATCCAAGTCAAATATATTAGAAAATTCACTGCACAATCACAAGAGAAAGACAACCATAATATTTATTATCTTACAAGAAAGAAATTCATTCTACCTCAGTAACATAATACTCCAAAAAAAAGCTCGATAAAAGTTCTCATTGATTAAAGGGCACCAAGATGACTTAATTTTCATAAAGTGGGATGTTTAGTTTAAGAGCTAAAAAATCAAGAACTTGTAAATCAAGAAGTAAAATAAAGATTTGGATTTGAATAGCCGAAAACTCAAGAAATGCAGAAAATAACAAACCTTTCGTCACCCCAAATGACATTGACTTGCAAGATGGGCATAACAAGAACAGCCCCAAGAATTCTCGTAATCACAACAACATCAACAATCTGATTCCTCTGTTGATTCATCCCACCAGAAACCACCATCACCAGATATTTTGTTCTCTCCTTAACAGTCCCGCCACTATCCTTTCTGTATTTTTTAGGGTTGAACAAAACTCCCGAACCGAATTGAACCGAACTGAGCGGTTCTTCTTAAATTAAATACCCGAATGGGTATCTAAATCGAGAATTGACGGGTTGGGTTTGGTTCTAGACCTAGAACCGAATCTCCCTAATTTTTTATCCTAAATAAGTCAAATTATTTTATTTTTTCTAAATGAATTTGCTAACTAATTAATTTAGCTTAAACCTAAAATATGATTTTACTATTTTCAATTTTCAGCCAGGCCCAACTTAATCAAATTAACCTAAATTTTACCCAAATCCCTTATTCTACCATAGTGTCGTTTCTGCCGCTCTATTATTGTGAACTCACTATCATCATCTTCTTGTGATCTTAACAATCAAATTTATGAACAACTCAACAAAGAAATGTGCAAAAGATATTATCATATTGGACTACGTTATTTTGTAAGAGTTAAGATTGAACATGTCATAGTCGAATTAATGTAGCATTACTGTAAATATAAAAAAATATAATTATTGTACGGAACCCAGGAACTGAATAGAACCGAACCGAACCCGAACGGTTACATAATTAAATTTGGACCCAACGGTTCCACTTACTAAACATAATTAAATTTGGACCCAACGGTTCCACTTACTAAATACCTGAAAATTCTGGTTCGATTCGATTCTCTTCAGAACCGATTAATCGAACCGAACCGAACAATGTCCAATCCTAGTATTTTTCACCAAAATCCAAACAGGGGCCTGTACCCCACCCTATCAGGTTGCTTCCAAAACTCTCTACTCTCATAATATGTTCCATCTTTAACATCATTTCTCACGGTACTTAGTAGAGCACTCGCAAACCCTCTTGAAATTTTAGCCTTTTCTTGAGGAATAAAGAATGGGTTTTGCGAGAAAGGCATTGTCAGATCAAAGTTGAACCACATATTTAACATCCAAAGAAACCCAAATAGAAAAATAAACAAAATCCAAAATCTTGTATTCTCGAATAAAACCTTTAGCTTTGAGACGCCACCTTGCTTTTTCTGGGGAAGTTGTAACAAAGACTCAAGTGAAGATTGTGATATTGAGTTGATTATCAACGAAGGCACTGAAATGTAACTCTGATGCTTCTTTCTATTGTTGCTCTTTGCCACAGCCATTTCACACATTCGAACACACACAATAACACATAATACTGAGCAGAGGGATCTCTTTATTGGGGAAAAAAATCAAATGGTACAATTGTCTTTCTTGGGAAGATTTTATTTTGAATCACACCGGGAGAGGGGTAGAGAGAGAGAGAGAGAGAGAGAGAGAGCGCCGCGAGAATGAGTAGACCGAGGTATGCACATTTGGTAATACCAAAGTCCGAGATATTTGGATTTTTTCCTTGGTTTAGAGTTGCAAGTAATGTGCGTATATTTATGAAATAATATTATTTATCATGATAATGATAAAACATTGTTGATGTGATAGTTTACATGGAATAATGAGATTGAATATATCAATTTTTATGAGAGAGAGAGAGGAGAGGAGAGAGAGAAATATAAAGTGGCAGTCTACACGGAATAATGAGATTTGACAGTTCAATTTTTATGAGAAAAATGAGAAGAGAGAGAAATGTGAAGAATCAGGGATTGTCAAATTACTGATGTTCCATCATCATAATAGTAAATTGTTACTCATATTTATAGTGTGTTGGGTGAAAGTATTTGAATTCTGTTATGGGATGTTGCAGAGCCAATTGGATTTCTCATAATTCCTTTTTTATTGAAGGATATCTCATAATTAATTATATGGATAATTGTAGTTGTGCTCCCAAACGTTTTAAAACATTAAAATTTTTTTTCTCTAAATTTTCATTTGTTGCGCTCGTAGTCCATACCTTTCAAGCGAGTACATCTGGAGCCCAAATAGATTGAAATAGTTCAGTTTGCCGTTTGTTGACCAAGAAAAGTAAAATTTGACATTTTTTTAACCAATATAGTAGAGGGTAAAATCATCTCTTCACCTAAAATACTAACATCGGAAAAGGTACTTTTTACTTCCCTCTACTATAGTTGTGCTAATAAATTCTCATCTTGTGTCTCTTTCATAGCAGATTGAAGCTCAAAGAAATGGAAATGGTTGTATGTAGACATGGAACCCCTGCCCAGATGAAGATTTCGTAGACAAATTTAAACTCGGACAACAATTTTTCACATGCCCAAGCAGAATGGATACTCATGAGTGATCGTTCTTTCTTCAGTGCAATTCTCCATTATGTACGAGATCAAAGGAACTGATACCTGATTTTCTACGCTCAAGGCGCGAGATGGAATCCGAAACCAAGACACTCCCTTCAAAAGGAATTTGGTGTAAAGAAGTCTTGATTGTTTTGTTTTATTTGTGGGGTCATTGTAAATTGGATATGCAGTTAGATCTATGTAGAGTGTAAGATATCCAATGAGATGGGAGTTTGAATGGGTTTTAGAGTTTGTGTGTTAGATTTGTTCTCTTTTGAGGTAGTACTGTGACTTAACTTCTGGCTATGAGATGTATTTTGTAATTTCTGTAGTTTTTTTAGATTCCAATTTCTTGCGTTTTGCAATTCATTTTTCCTTGAAATGCGAATGAAATTCAGGCCCCAAACGTCTAGTACACGATTATTGCTTAACTATTTGTTCTGATCGTTGTTTGTATTTTTCCCCATTTTTAGGAGAGAACTCTACATATTTCACAATTGGGCTGAACCATGGTGGGTTTTATTATTTCACAAGATGCGAACTTATGTGTATGAAAACAGTAAAATCAGCTTTCTAGATTACTTGGACCCAGATTTCTTTAATCTTTTTTGATTAGACAATGTAATGAAGATGTTGAGATACTTTAAGCCAATGAGATGTCTGTATAGGCTTGAAAAGATAAGGTTGAGTGAGACATCATTCTGGTTAGTTATTGATGTAGACTTCATGAATGTAGTGAAATTACTTGGAGACATAAGAGTTCCAGATTTGTATTGTTGTAGACATAAGAAGCTCTAAAATGGCCATGAGATGATAAAATACCTTCAATAATTGTAGTAACTGATCTTGGAATTGGTGAGGTGCTAGAGAGTATAAATTGGTCACCTGAATGTAAGGTTGGACAAGAAAGTAAACGTAGGGAGAATGGAATTGGTCAAAAACTTTTCTATGCTATTGAGTTTTTGGATGACACATTAGAGGGTGATGATCTTTATATTGTTGATGAAATTGAAGATGATGTGGATGAGAATAGGGATGGGTATGCTTAGAATGAGGTGTGTGGGTGTTGCTAGGGATCATGTGGATGAGGTTGATGGTGTAGATAAAAAAGGGGATGGTGTTGTTGAGGCTGTCGATAGAGTTCAGGAAGAGGTAAAAATAATGGAAGAAGATGTAGCAAATGTTGGAATACAAGATGAGGAGCAGCCACATGTTGGAATACAAGATAACATTGCAGAGCACAAAAGATCTGAGGTAATTGATTAGTAAACTGTATTTTTAGCAGCAAGTTACATTTGAGCAGTGCATTAGGATAGAAGATGTGGAGTCACAACAACTAATATTTGAAGTAGATGAGCAATTTGTATTTGAGTAACCATTTGCATTTGATAATTCAATAGAAGTAGATGATGTGGAGTTATAACAACCTATATTTGAGCAACCAACTATAGGAACTGCTGGACTAGACCATATGGATGATGAGAACATTGATCCTGAAACACACATGATGGCGAGACAGATGTAGAAATAGATAATGAGGATGTGTTAAAATATTTTTCTGATTATGATTACGAATAGAAATAATAACCAATTTATAATGAAGATGATAGCACATACTTTAAGTTAAGTGAGAGATTTGACTTAGGAACAGATAATGCAAGCAATGACCAGGGAGGGGAGCACCATGAAAAGGAAAACAATAGTGCAACAGAATATGGGAATTTAGATAAACTAAGAAGCATGTCAAGTGATATTGAAGAAGCTGCCTCATTGATAGTAAGAATGAGTCATGGTTCAATCATGCAACAAACATGGAAGACCTTAAGTTCAAGATTGGTAATTCAACTATATTAAATAGTATGGCTTTAAATTTATATTGATTATTGAGTTTCCTAATGACTATGTGTTATGCAAGCATGAAGTTTGAGAACGCCAAGACTTTAAGAAGTGAAATTGTGCAATACTCAGTACTAGAATACCAGGGAACTCAGAAATGTGAAGAATGAACCAATGAGGGTGAGAGTAAGATGTCAAGAAAATTGTTTATAGGAATTACAAATAGCCAAACAAGAGCCTAAGAATCAACACCTTCAAGAATGAACATAGCTGCACCATGGTATGACAAAATAGTAAGGTACATGCAAGAGATTGTAAAAGAAGATTGTATGTATGAGATTTGAAAATATCAGCTTTATAAAACAAAGGTAAAACGCCAAGTAGTCGTGAATGGAATTGTTGATGAGTAGTATAAGACTTTATGGAATATGGTGAGGAGTTGAAAATCTTGAAGTACAGTACAGATTGAGGGAGAATGTGGTATTTTTAAAAGAATATAAGTATGTTCAGGGGCTTGCAAAGAGGGATTCAAGGCTAGGCATAGGCCTGTAATAGGATTTGATGGGAAGTTTTTGAAGAGTGCACATGCTGTCAATTATTGGCAGCAGTTGAGATTGATGGTGATAACTGCATGCTCCTAGTAGCTTGGGCAGTAGTAGATGCAGAAAACAAATCCAGTTGGAGTTGGTTCATACATTTTTTGATGTTTGACATAAGAATGTACAATAGAAGGGCATGGACCTTCAACAAATGATCATGATGAATACCAAGAGGGATCAACTCAAAGGTGAGATCATGCATATGGCTAAAAAATTTGTTGGGATTATTAAGAAGGCTAAATCAGACGACAGATTCATGAAGGCTTACTATGAAGGTAAAGTAAAGTTTGAGGTTAGGAATAATGATAGTTTAAGATAGAGTGTGGATCTAGTAAAGCGTGGATGAGCATGTAGGAGATGGCAACTCAGAGGAATTCCCTATGCACATGCCATTTTAGGTATGCATGTTAGAGGAAAGAGGCATATTTTGGAGCATACAATTCAATGATTCAGCCAATATCGGGACCTGAGCTGTAGCAAAATTGGGAGGAAATCCTTTGAAGCCACCAATTAAGAAAAAGTAGGCTGGAAAACCTAAAAAACTTAGGAAAACAGCCCAAAATAACCACCCGTTGGAGTAAAAATGACAAAATGCAAGAAATAAAGATGCAAGAGGTGTAGGAAAGCTGAACACAACAAGAGAACCCACATTGCACAATTACCCTTCAAGAAACATAGACAGGGAAACAGAAGGTAAAGAGAAGGGCATCTACATTAACTCAAAAGCGGCCAAGAAGTAGAAGTCCAAGAAAGATAGTTCAACTTATTTGATTTCATACACATTAGGGGACTAAACCATAGAAAGAAGGAACACTCATGTATATTCATTTTGCGTTGACAGGTGAGAAATTGTTTACCCGGATTTAAATTTGTCCACGAAGTCTTCATCTGGGTAGCGGTTCCGCATATATATATATAAAACCATTTCTATTGTTTGAGATTCAATATGCTGCATAAGAGGGAGAAAACAAGAATTTATTAGGACAAAAACAGTGAAGGGAAATAAATAGTAACCTTTTCGAGGTTAGTATTTTAGGTGAAGAGAGAATTTTATCCTATACTATATTGGTTAAAAAGAGTTAGATTTTAATTTTATTGGTCAACTAAAGACAAACATTTGGGCTTTAGACACACACACTTGAAAGGTTTGGGATATAACAAGTGCTACAAATGAAATGTTAGGGAAAATCTGCAACATTTTGAAACATTTGGGGTGCAGCTGCAATTATCCCTTAATTATATATCTAATGTGTCAATGAGAGTCTCATAGCACATTGTTGAAAGCTCTTTGCCTAATATCTATTATTTCCATTTTCTGGATTTGATTAAGGTTAACACGGACGTGGTGGCTTTCAGTAGTTTCGAGTTTTGTAGATTGTATTCCGTAATTGTCGAAATTATTTAAAGTTGATTTTGCTATCTCCTTGAAGTCTGTTATGCTTTCAAGGTTGAGTTGATTTCTTTCTTTTATGCAATTGTGTTTAGACCTATCGGTGAAGGAGGAAGTGGTCGGAGAGTGATGTTGTGTATTTGATGGCCATTGTGCTCTCCAGGGTCTGAATACCTTATATGAAATAGTTGTTTGAGGTTAATTTCGCATATGCATTTTGTTGTCAGTTGCCTCTATAGAAAGTGTAACTAGGTTGGTACCTAAAGCTCCTATTAGTTCCACTTCACCTCCTAATGAGATTATACTTATTTTAATTTGAGGTCTAATACTTATTAATTTTTTGATTGGATTTTTTTTTTGAAATTGCATATTTTAGTAAATTTTGTCTTCTTCATATTACTATATCTTTAAAGTCATTAATTTTAGCTTTTTTCGAGGAATTATAAGTTACTAAAATTATAAATTGAATCAGAATTTATGTCGCCTATCTTGAACAAAATAATTTTGTTCCACCATATGGAGGTGAATCATATAAAAAATTATTGTTCTTTTTGTGCATGGGACGATCTAGTATAGTAAAATGGTTGTTTAGGTGGTACAAGTTCTATCCATTTTATTTTTACAAGGAATTAGTAAAATTAAGGTCTTCATGTGTATTTTGAAAACTTGTACATCCTGAAGTCTTGTGGAATAGACCTTTGAGTATGTGTTAACTTTTTACCTTCATGTGACCAAGATCAAATAGATGTCAAGGTAGTCTACGATAAATAAGAAAGATTAAAATTTTAGATGATGAGAAGACCATTATTAGTGAAAATATGTGTTAGAAAAATACGGGTCGTGGGTTGCCCATGTGGGATGACCCAACCCACAAGTTATTAAAAGGGTTGGAGGGAGTTGTTTGAATTTGAAGTTCAAAAACCCAACTCCATATAACTACCATTAACTCCCATACAACCTCCAATGATCATGCATTGGAAAAAGAGGGAAAAAGATGGCATGAAAAATGAAGGAAAAATTCTTATGGAAATTTACACCAAAATTAGAAAGACCTAAGAACCATATTTTGGACATGAAATCTCACAAAAATTGACATTTAGATTGTGGATAATGATCCCTTTCCATTGTGATCGGGATTGAGACCATTGGAGAACAAGAAATGCAGATTTTGGAGTTTTAAAATGCAATGTGATTCAACCATCAAAAGATCTTGGAATTCATCATTTCAAGTAATTTTATTGACCCGAAATTCATGTTAAAGAATACTGCGAATTCTTATAGATATCTATCACTTAAATATGAGTAATTTTAGGAAGCAGTATATTGGGTTTTATTTTACATATTAAAAAGTATTTTACACATATGATTCAATGTATAGTATTTCATGAAATAGTTTATTTCTGCAAGGTATAAACGATTTTTTCCAACAAACAAGTTGACTGGGCTGGGCCAATAGTTCGTTAGTCATATGTTACATTTGGCCGTTTGTCTAGAGAAAACAAGAAGTATCGTGGGTAGTGGGCCAAATAATGGTCCAAGTCTTTGCTTGGTTACCAATTGGAGTCCATTTTCACAAATGAATGTAAATAGGGAAATAGTTATGCTACATGTACAGTTAGTTTGACAGAAAATTTGACAAATAATGAGGTGGCATAAAATATAAATCAAGGGCCAAAATACATGTCATCTTATCATCTATCACCAAAGGTGTAAACAACAACCGTATAAGTAGCTTAATTGATAGGAAAATTAACTAATGAAGGCAGAAATTATAAGAAGATAAATTTGAGGTCGGAATGAAAGAGAAAATGTGTTGTTATTTAATTTTGTCAAAGGGCCTCGTTCTTACTTAGCCCCGATTTAATTTTGATTAAAAAAAATAGATTTTTAGTAAATTTTGATAAATGTTTACGAAGTGTGTGTTTAAAAATTAAAAAAAGTTGTGTGTTTCATAAAATATTCGATTGAAAATGAACTTATAGAAAAATAAATTTTAATAAATGAGGGCCAAACATGAACTAATAAAACTCTATTGTCACGTAGTAGAGATTTATGATACACGTATAAAATGTACTCAATGTGCCTGAGCGTGTCCCATCAATGTATTAAAAATGTTACCTTGGGACTAATATAAAGCTAAACAAATTGCTACTACCCCAATGACCGAGGATTGTGTTGGTTGTAAGATATTTAAATCCGCGTGTCAAACGAATCATGTTCAAGTTTATTCATGACATGAAACAACTCGCATTATGTGTTTAGCTTATTAATACGTTCTAGAAAACTCAACTTGAATTCATTTGAATTTTTTTTTATTGGCCAATAAAACCCACGCTCAAAATATTTTGAGTTGATTTTGAGCATGAGTTTTTTTTTTTTGTCCAAGTATATTTTGTCTTTAGCATGAATCATTTTTCATGGTTTAACAATAATAATTGTTAACTATTATTATTATTATTACAAAAATGATTTACTCAATCTCTTGAGTGAATAATATTAACATTAATCATTTGCTCAATATATTTTATTTTAATTATATTCTCTCCATTGCCCTTTTCTTTGTCTTCCTATGCTCCCGAAGCTCCTAAGCCTATTTATTGAGAAGTAAATTTATGAAAAGTGATTTTTTTTTGTTACGTAGTAACATATAATATTTTCATTTTCTTAAAGTCACGACTTCCTATAGCATTCTGGAAGTATATTTGGTACATATTAATAAATAATATTTTCATTACTTACAGTATACTATTTAATGTCTCGTGTCCATCTTATCCATACTATCCAATTCAAGTCACTACACATTTCACAAGAATATGGTCGATACAAGTAGTAGGCATGATTTAACACTACAATACATAAAATTTAAGTTTCTTTTTATTTTATAAAATCGATGAAACCATTAATAATATTAATTGTGCACAATATCATTAGAGTAAACAACAAGCCTGTTTCCAAAGGAGATTAGAAGTCTAGCAACTATTCAAGAAATGAGAAATAATATCCTGTGACTGTTGAAATTTTCTTTCCCTGTAACTTCAAGTCATCGATATAATTCGTATCAAATTTTAAAATTAATAAGAAAAAAAATTCAAATTGTTAGTTAATTAATTTTTGATGGAGATTTTGAGATACTAAAAATAATATGGATTGATTATAATTTCCTCGACCGTAATTGCATTTGCATGGTTTTGGACGATCAACGTTTACTAAACAAGTTGGCATTAATTTTGCAAGATTTAGAATTGTCAAGATGCACTTAATTCAATAGACATGAAACCTTCATGTTAAGATAAAATAAAATAAAAGATTCAATTTATTAATTGTTTGATAGGATTAATTAACTTTTAATTAAGAAATAATTCGTTTGATTGCATAGTGTAGTGTAGTTATATAATTTGTTACCATATATCAATAGACGCGATGAAACCTTCATGCTTGTTTAGACTCCATTAAACAAAAAATTTATTTTTTCAACTCATTTTTAACCATATATTCTTCAATAAAATAATATTACAGGTATATTTACATTTTAACAAAACAATACATTCTCCAAAAAATTATTATTCTTAACTACATTTTTCTTAAAATCTCATTAAAATGGAACCCAAACTTGGGCTGATTAAGAAAAATTATTAAAATGCAATTTTCAACGAAGTTGTTCACAATACAAATTTGAAATTTACCACTCTACATAAATTTCACACGTTATACATTTGATATGCACATAATTGCTTTTAGATAAATTAGTTCGAATGTGATAAGACGAATAAATGTTATGGGATCGAAGTCTTGCCGTCACCCTTTTTTTAGTTAAAATTAGTCGCTGAGGCGTGTTATAACAACATAGATATATTTTTGTAAAGAAAGATAGTCCAAAAGTAATAACTTTAAAATAACAAATTGACAAGTTTTGTATTTCTCTCACCTAATCAGTTCCAGCTCTTGAGCATTTTTAATCTCTAAAAAAACTATACAATTTAACTTTTTTGCAACTTGCAACAACATTCCCCCTTCCAACAACGAAAACAAATTAAAATACAAATGTTACAAAGCATCGATAACCCTTTGTTTTTTTCTACATTCTAATGACAAAAGCTCCATTTCTCTCATCCTTTTTCCAGTACTGCAACTTTCATTACTTGGTACCTCGAATATGTTCACTCCAAATAGTCTTACCACCGGAATAGGTTGGGCCGGGACTGGTATCCCCGTATCATTTGATCCGTTCCTCGGTTTCCAGTCGATATAGAGTTGATTGTCCGGCCCGGTCGATCGTTGAAAGCTCACAATGTCACCGGCCTTCAACTTCTTTTCCTTGACAAATCTACTCCATCCTTTTGTCAACACGTAGCTTTGGCTACTGTTCCAATATGAATATCGAAATCTCCATACTTTTCCACCCGTATCTTCGAAATTTAAAAGCACCCCTTTGGAATTGTTCCCACTTTTTAAAGGGAAGTGTTTTTCGGCGTGTTGTTTTGGAATAACCAGGCGGTTGAGCTTCCCTACGTCGCTAGGAGTTACCGCCTTCTCGAAGAGCTGTTCCCGAGCTTTTGCCTCCCTATCGCCGCCACCAAATGAGCTGAAAAAGCCGTCTTTATTCATGACCCTTTTGCCACTGCCGTCGAACAAGCCGTAGTTCTTCCTGCTTTGTTCGAGTTCATCGTTGTATGTATGTTTCCTTAACATGTCGACAATCTCAACCTTGGAATGAGAATTCAAGAAGGCTGTTTCAACATCATCTTCTTGGGTTTCCGACAACGGTTTAAAGTTTGTGACTGCATCTCGGCCTCGAAATCTTTGTGCCGCGATATCGTACGCCCTGGCTGCCTCATCTTCTTCATTGAAAGTGCCTAACCAAACCCTTTGGTGCTTTTCATAGATTTGTGCACCCCACCTGCCATTAGGCTGAGGGACTACACCTTTGAATCTTGAAGAGGGGAGCTTCCTAGACTCAGCTTCAACACCGACCTCTGCATCTATTATCACACTCGTTCCACTTCCGACACGACAAGGACTCTCCGGCGACTTAGTCACCGGCAGAGTCGAGGCGACGGAGATTGGTACCATAGATATAGAATCACTGGTTGTGGTTTCACCTACTGAACTTGTATCCATTTTCCGTTGAAGATGTTGAGGGAATTTCTTGGAAATAAAGGTTAAGAGAAGAAGAAAGAGAGAAAAAGAGAGAAGTGTGAATTATGAAATGAGTTGAGAGGAGGGATGATTATTTATAGGAGGTGTGCATGAAATATAATAATCATTTACATACAGATTTTGAAAAAAGAAAAATAGAGATATTAAGATGTGGGTCAACCCGTAAGGAAGTAGGAAGATTCATGAGATTGGGGGAGGGTTGAAATCTAAATAGTTGTATAGAGTGTGTGTGTGTGTTGTGGGCTGTGTGTGTGAGGTGGGGTAGTATAGATAAAGAGCAAGTTGATGAGATTCACATGACTGGACCGTGTTTTAGTAAGTTCATCCCCCCTCTTCCCCTGCTGCATGCTCTCTCTCCGTGTGTGTGTATGTTGGAGGATGGGGTGGGGTTGGTGAAAGGGGATACTATTGGTGTAATAAAAGCAGGCAGCTGCAAATAATAGAGGGTTTCTGATGTAGTGTCAGCATCAGATAAGATTTAAGGGCCGGGCATTTTATCGATCATACCGCGAAACAATCATGCTACGTGTACACTTTAATTAACACTCTTTCAAATAGATCCATCAAAACCACTACACAAATTTCTTTCACACAGAGAGATGTTAATAAAAGTGTAAAGCACAATGTACATTTAACATAATTCAACAGTGAGAAGAACTTAGATTCAACTCAAAAACCTCGATTTGATACTTGCTCTTTTGTAAAAAGAAAAATTCAAGGATATTTTACCAATGAAACAGACCAAATCAATTGATTTGAAGTCGAGTTGAGCTCGAACCAGACTCAACTCAACCCAATTCGTGCCGAACCTCGTCTAGATAATATAATAAAATTTATACAGTGGGGGTTGAGGGGTAATAATATTGTTCCACTAGTCTGGGATGGGGGAAAGATGGGCCAGTGTTAATGAGGGATGGATAGAGTTGAAGGCAAGGCTCATCCAACAAGAATTTTTCCCAATAAAACTTTTTACCTATTGTCTGGCATGATTTGATTCATCCTCTCCATATTTCTTTTGTCTTTATTGGCTAGGTTCACCTAAGAGAGAAGCACATATTCAATATTTAACAGC
>CAIGRB010112849.1:51004-78172 GCA_903798255.1 Fraxinus quadrangulata
AAATATATATATATATATATTTTTAAATAGTGTATTGATTGTAAATTTATAGTTCAAAAATAAAGAAAAATTCTAAATTTACATGTAATATTATTTTATTAAAGAACATGCGATTGAAATGAGGTCAAATACGAATGCATTTTACTTTTTTTTTTTTAAATGAGACTCAATGTCCTATTCTAGTTGTCAGCAATTCATTTGTTAGGCACGAATGATTGACTGAATTTGATAATAACTCAATAAAGAAAATTCATTTTCTTTCTAATAAGTACTTAAAAAATAAGCCTATTAAATACCACAAGGTAAGAAGGGTATTAAGACATAAATTATAATTTGAAATTGACTCTTAAAATGGGACCGACACTAACAAATTTACAAGAATAATTCTAAGTGTACATTTCATGGATTATATCTTGTTGTACATTATGTGAGAATTCAAAAAGTGTCACAAAAAAATGTATTTTTTTTAGATGTTCAATTAAGTCCCTGTTTGACATCCATTTTGGATGAAATTTTTTTTTGAATAGTGATTGATAGAAGACTGTGTGGTTAAAAAATAAGGATAATTTTTAAGTTTATGTGTAATATTATTTTATTAATAGAATGTGTGGTTGAAATGAAAAAATAAAAAATATAATGAAAAATAAATAGGTGTCAAACACGGGCTAAGTATCGAAATGTAAAAAATAAAAAATATTTTGAAAAAATGTACCCGTGGCATGATTGAATTTACAAACCCACAGCGAATACTGAAAGAAGTTATTACAACTTGGGATGTGGGACCTCTTTACAGACTGAGGAATCTCTATCCGTACAGAACCAACTTGGTTACTCGCCACTGTTGATAAACAGTATTTCGAATAAAGGTAATTAATTAATGTTAATTAGCCCACAGAAAATGTTTGGGTTTTTTTTAGGTTTTACTCGTTGCCATATCGATAAAACAATAGGCTGGAGACAACTATGAATGAAGAGTACAAGTAGTAATGGAAAAATCTTATCCAAATTGCTTGAGAATTTTCTTTCATTGTTTTGAATGAACGACATAATAATATTAAAAGTATTATCGATTTCATTAAGTATACCACACTAGAAAGAAATCGAACATTCGTTACTTCATAAGAAATATAGAAGTTTGGAGAATTGAGACGAAGTCTCGTGATGTTTTATAAATGTGTTTCAAAGTAATAGACTCGAGACAGTCCCTATATAGTATTATTTTACAATTGAAAAATATAGTAGCAAAAGTTTTGTAGTTAGAAAAAAAAAAGTGAAAATTTATATTTATTATTTAACACAACCAATAGGAGCAAAAATGGATAATTATCTATAGTGTAATAAAATATTTAAAAAAAATTAAAATTGAGTCCCCTGTGGTAGATGATAGTAATGGTATCAAAATCATTTCATGTGAATTGTTTCGAATGGTACGCCTCTATTCCTATTAGTTTATACGGAAAATCTGTCCTTTTACTGATTCCACTCCTCACAGGTGGGGGAGCACGTGAAGTTGTTTCATTTGTCACGTGAAGTGGGGGGTAATTACTTATTCTTTTGTTGAGTAATTTTGTGAAAAATAAGTAAGTTCAAATCATTGAAAATGGAATAATATTAGGAGATTTATTCTTTTGTTAACTGATTTTTAACAAATTTTAATTTTATAAATCTACAAGTACCATATCAACTTGTTAGATAAATTTCACGTAAAGGTATTCGTTCTATCCTTTTACCCGTTTTTATTTAATTTTTCAAATGAGGTTATGTATTTACTCCTTGAAAAAAATCATTGACCTCAAAACTCAATGTGTGGCTTTTGCCAATGCTATGAACCTAAAAATGTCAACGAATATGTATAATACAAGTGAGCTAACCTTAAAAGTCGATATAGTCGCTTCAATTCTAACTGTCAAATGAGTTAATAGAGTTGCACACATAATATGATAAAAATTTTCAATAACCTCTAAAAATGTCTTGTGCCTAAAGTGAATGGTCAAGACAGTTTTATAGATGGGAGAGGTCCGTTGTCCTCGAAGAGTTGGTGAAATAATTTTGCATCTTTCTTAAAATTCTAGAAGACGTTTTTTCGTCTTGCGTGTTTGATATGTTTTAATTATCTATAACTTTGGACACACAAATTCCTTATGCAACATGTACATGTTGATACCAACCTCACTACCTTCATAATTGTGTTGGCCTTTGCTGGCCTATGCGTCTGTGTGTATTGCTAACCTATCCGAGAAGCTAAATTCAAACTTCCTTTTCAACTCCAAGGTGAGACCTAAAGTTTAGTAACTTAATTGCAAAATGTTAGATCTAGAATCTTTTTGTTCGACAATACAAATCGATCTTGTGGGGCGTCTTAGAACTCAACTGATTTTCTTTTAATAATTTAATCTTATACGTTGAGTCGATACGTACAAAAGGTTATTTCATACGACTAAGTATGTATGAATACAACAAAACCGTATTGAAATGTGCATAAAATTGTTGAAATCTTTGTGGGATTTCCTTTCCACTTATGGGATCAACAATCAATAATCCAATTTAATGGTGGGGCCTCTTTCACTGATTACTTCAACCTAAAAACGTTCTAATTGAAGTGGGACATCACATATACATGTATCCAAATTTCCTTTTTAACTTAAATATGATTAGATATATGCATTGGATAATCAATGCAATTATTCTAAATTATCTTCAAGGCACCACTTGTTGATCACAGACCGAAGATTCTGTTGGTTGGTGCCATAGACAAGAATCTCATTTAAAATGAGGATTATTCGCTAATTAATATTTTTTTTTTCTAATTGACTTCTATTTTACATTAATTAGAGACGATTTAGGCTTTAGTTTGTGCTTCTATACTCATCAACCCGATCAGTTCCTTCTTTTCGTCACAAGTCACTATCGTTATTGCAATTTTCTCATCCTATTTCATATCTAAATATTTCATCACCACGTCATAGTCATTTCTGGTTGAACCTTGATCGTACCTTCTTTTCACATACATAAATCTCCGATCTAATTACTTTTCTTTTTATAATTATAATTTTTTTTTTGTAAAATTCATTTGTCATTTTTAACATATCACATCCTATCAGAACTGTGTCGACACTATAACCTTAAGAATAATCTAATAGTGGGGAAATTAAGATTCTTAATTCACGCGTCATCATCAAATCCCACCTCACCCAATGTTTAATTTGTGTCAAAAAGTAAAAGCACGCCTTTATCCTTATCTAATGCTTTTTCACTACCAAAATTTGTATAATGGTGAAGATAACGTGAAAACTGAATGATAGATTTGTATTACAAAAGCGCACTTTCCAACTCCTTTGGTTTATTTATACAAAATGACTGTTAGCATGTGAAGTGAAGATGAGAATGCCACGTCAAGCTTACCAATTGAAATGCGATATCATGATTTAAATATTGAATGTCGCACGATTTGATGATGAAAACAGCATAATAGAATCTTTGATTCTGGTTTGATTCGAATACTTTTTAGGTTATTTAATGAAAGATAATTTATTTTAGGATGTACATGACGAAGAATGCATTGCGCCTGTCAAAACAAAAATGTGTACATATTTAGGCAAATGACGAGGTGGATGACGAACAATTGGTCAACAATCGTTTCTTTTGATTTTGATAGATATGCGAATGAGGGGAGGCGGTTAAGAGATTAGGAAGAACATATTTATTAAGATCCGTCCGATTTTTAAATTACATACATATACGACTTACTTATAGAACTTGTCTGATACTATGCACGACCCAACAAAAATGATCGACGACATTTTGTACTTCGACGATCAAGTTTGCCCCCAAAATATAGTAACGACAGAATATGAAGAATTGAATATTGGAAACAAACGAGCAAAAAATTAACTAGAAAATAAAATTGCGTACCTTTTAAAATTATCTGTACGTGAGTATTTATAGATGAGATACATTAAGTTCCTGTTTGATGATCATTATTTTGAGAAAATAGAGTTTTGAATAGTGATTTTTTGGAGAGTGTAGTTAAGAAGTAAAGAAAATTTTTGAATTTACGTACAACATATTTTGTTGTGTGACTGAAAATGAGTACGAGAATTTAGAAGTTTTGAAATAATGATTGTCAAAGAGAGGCTAAATTATGTTAAGATGTTCCAACCCCTAATTCACGAATGTCACCTTCACTGACTGAAGAATTATTACCCTTTATCAAGTTGTTTCCTTCTTAAATCGAGTTACCTTGTACAAATTAATCCAAGTATTCCTAATTGCCAAGAACCCTGTGGGTATATAGGAACTGATAAAGTTGTCAACATATGATAGAAATTAATTACCAAAGGTAAAGTACTTTGCCAATTAACCTTTGCCTGCCGAACCTACTCTAGTTCAGGTTCCAATCATGGGCAAGGCTTGCTTACGATTATTACCCCCTCGAAGACCATGAGTCGGAGATGATGTTTGTAGGTCATATTGCCTCATAGAAACCAAGTGAATTGTCTGGGAAGCAAGCGAAACCTCCTCGTAGCAGGATATTGTGAGACCTCTTTGAAAGTGGCCTCCAAGCATATTTAACGAATAACAACTCAATTGCATCACAGCGTGAGATCAAATATTTCACATTTTTCTGTTTCTTAATTTTGTAAGGTATGTATATTACAAGATATAATATGTAATGAGAGTTTTTTACTACTTGCTATAATATCAAGAAAGAATAGATAGATCATTTACCGATTTAAAAAAAAAAAAAAAAGGAATTGATAGATTTGGAACTAGCGTGCAAGGGGAGTAGGTGACTAGACGACATACAAATAATTGGCACTAAATTGTCTCAAATGGACGAGGTGTAGAAATTCTCCGTGATAATATTTAACACAATTTTAAAAATTATAATTATTTTTTCACCTCCTTTAATTTTGATTTAAAAAAAAAAATTGCATCAATTTAATTTTGTTGAACTCAAATAATTGAAACATGACGATCTCCTATAAAATTAAAATAGATTTAAAATGTTAAAAGATTAATGCTTGCAAATATATTTTTCTTTTGATAAAATCTGTGAATTATATTGGATACAAAATATCCTTTTCACTAGAGAGAGAGAGATGTAAAGAAATTTCTCAATATTCCTGCATTGACTTGGACAAAGACCCAACTTTTCCGGTCTACCAACGGGATCAAATCAAAAATGGAATATTGTGAAATTATGCCATATTTGATTGCAACCAAATTTATGAAAAATGGTGAGGAAAATGAATTTTACTTTGATGATTTGATTGTAACGTGAAAGTGAAAATCGAATTTTAAAGTACAAATACTTTAAACTGTATTTTCTTTATTTTCATGGAAAACGAATTTTTATGAGTTTGATGGATTTTTATTTTTCAATTAATATAGAATTGGAATTTCTTTTCACTTTTGCCTATTAAACGGAAGCCTAAATTATTTTCAAAAGCTTAATTAGTGAATAATCAACCAAAATTAAATACACTCATAATTTAAAAATATAGATACAAATTTTTGTTCTTAATCTGTTCCACTTGTACCAAAAGTGAAGTTATTAACTATTGTAAGGACGTCACGACTACTTCGAATATGTAGAGACGTAAAACTTTAAGATTCAATAACATAAAAAATAATAATAATAATAAAAAAAATTTATAGTATAACGAATTGAAGTTTAGTTATACAAACAAAAAATCTCCCATTCTCTTTACTATTGGTTTGTTGGGAGAGATTATCTAAATTTTTTTTTTTGAAAATTGTGGTTAAAAATTAAAAAATAATTATGATTCCACATATAAAATTATTTTATTGAGAAAATATGTAATTTAAAATGAGTTTAAGAAAAAATAATTTTCAAATAGATTATATCAAACGAATGCTAAGAACATTGCTATTTATAAGTTGTACGTACCGATTATTGTGACATGACTTTAACCGATTTGTCATCTTAAATTCTCGCCATAAAAATGGAAATCAATTAAAACCATTTAAATGTCACATCACTTATGGGTAAGTAGTGATGATGCTTTTAGATTCGAGTAGTATACCTAACTTATTAAACTTCCTTAAGAATACAGTTTATAAAATCAGCTAAAACATTCATAATTATTACTCATCATTATCTATATATTGCGTCGAATCGTTACTATTCCTCTTTATGAATTAATTTATAAATTTGCGAAACGAAGCATAAGTAATCTTGACCATACATTTTCTTTCTTTGAAAGATTCTAAAAGATTTCACTTCGTCAAGAAATCGATAAGATCTATCTATGCCTTGAGAGATTACTAAGTTAAAAGGGTAAAGGGACAAGAATGTACTATGGTTTATGAATATGCTTTATATTTATTTAGTAATACCTTGATTTTCATGAAATCGACTCCATAGTAAAAATTGTAGAAAAAACTAGCACAAATGTATAGACTTATTTAATGCGTTAGACTGATTAGGATTGACTAGACCAACTATCATTATAATTCCTACCATTCCAACTAATCAAATATGTCATTAAGGGTTCAAATTTGTGCACACTAAAAGTCTAAAACAAATAAATTTTATAAAGAATATTGAAAATTAAAGAAAACCATTAAAAATAGGGACCTAATAAAGCCTTGACATTATATTTCAGCAAAATTTAGTTGAGCTTAGTCAATGCAATTCTTTAAAAAAATTTGAAATTTGAACACTAACAACACGTAGATCTTGATTAATTAAATCATGATTATGTTCTCGTGTGAACTCTCGTGAAAAGATCGTTATTCTCCCAAATGTCACACGTGACCATCAACAAAAACAAAAGTACCAAATGGACCTTGTAATAAAAAAAATTATTTAATAGCCAAAAAAATAAAAGTTTAATATACACTTTAACCAAAGCAATGAGAAGAGTAAGACACTTTCAGAGTAATACTTCTTTTACACAAGCTTTCCTCACATGGGGTTGTACAGGCTCCTCACAAAGGGGTGGACCTCACCCATATTTAAAAAAAACAAGAAAAGAGGACGGGCCCCACCTTTGAGAGTGGCCTGTACAGCCCCTGTGAGGAAAGCTCATGTAATAGAAGTATTACTCTTTCAATTGATGTAATTGCAACAATTTTCTTAGAAAGAATTGTCAAAGGCCATTAGAGAGTGCCACTTCGTTGAACAATTCTTCTCCTATTGGATACTTTAATAGACATAGACATTGTTACAGCACCACTTAACTCATCGACCTAATGGGGGCAAGACACGTCAACTTCAATATTAAGTTGTTGATTTTTGGGCTTTTTTTTTTTTTTTGAAAAATAATAATTCTTTGGTTAATATGTGGTTGAAAAATAAAGAATTTTTTTTGAATTTACGATAAAAATTATTTTGTTGAGACAATAATTAAAAATAAGTTTTAAAAAATGAGTTTTTTTAAAAGAATAAGAATGTAGCTCTTAAAGTTTATTTGGCACAATTTTTATGAATTATTTTTTCAAAATTTTATTTTAACCATATATTTCCTATATATATAAAAAAAAGGTTTAAAGAAACAAATTTTTATTTTTTTTTATATTCAGGTGTCCACCTTGTACTACTAATCTTGGAGTATGCGATCTGATCCCTCATTACACAGACCAGATAAATCGCGTGATGTGTTTCAAATTGGTCAGGGTCCAAGAGCCCTTCCACCCAACTGAACTGTCAAAGTATCGAATGAGTCAAATCTATATTGCACTTTATATTTCAGGATAAATCATGCCTTTCACGAGAAGTTTAAAGAAACAATTTTTTTTTTTGATCGATAAAAGTAATTGTATTGATCAAATCATGTACAAAATACACCGAGCATTCCCGAGTGAAGCAACAATAAAGAAACAAATTGATTAGCGTAGGGGTGGTGCAAGTGGGAAGTGCAGGTGAGTTGCTTTTGTTGACGAGAGAGACAATAAAAATTGTAAGTATTTGCAAGTGTCAAATGTCTATGGGACCATTAGAACCTGTGTGCCACATAACTCTTCCTATTGGTTGAGAAGTTGTGTCAGATATTCCCTACTCTCTTTTGTCCATTAAACATCTGCCCATTCTTCATATATTAAAGTTAAAGGTTTTTACTCTCACTTTTGAATTTTCAAAAGATGCCCTCTCCATCAATACAGTTTTCCATGTCCTTCTAGACTCCTACGTTTTGACGGATTCATTTCTATCGACAGGCCATTCAGAAGGAAGTTTCTCCAAGAATCATTCCATTCAGATAAAATACTTTCAAAAAATAATTTGAATACGTTCGAAAATAACTTTAAATGATTTTAAATAAATATGAATTTGTTGTTACTCGAGGTAATAATCCAACGCTCGCTAATAAAGACGTAAACAATAGTTTTTGATTGGGTACCAATTTATTCCTTTTCAAAAGTTGAGGACCCTATGAGTCTGAAAACAACTCTAAACTAGTAAAAACAAAAAATACGCTACAGATGTTAATGGGTCCATTTTCTCGATAAAAATAAGTGGCAAGGTGGTAGATGGAGCTATGTTGCCGACATGTCATGCTGGCACAAAAAGTCAAAAGTCAGTTCTTGCAACTTGGTTAATTATGTTGTAGATATATTGTTTTTGTTTTCTTCTATTCAAGATAAGTATCAATAAATTATCTTTAGTTGTTACCACCATTAGGCACTAGCTAGGTCCATAAGCTTGGCATCATTATAATATAATTAAAGATATTCACGAGTAATTATTAAAAGATATTTTTAAAAATTTCAGTCATGAAATTTATGATTGCACGTATAACTATCGAGATAAAATAATTTAGTATATGATCAAAGTCTGAATTCAAGTGCCGTTATCGTTTAATGACAATAAAATTCTATGTGATAACGAAGTATTTACCACAAAATTTAACATCTAGATGAAGGAGACATGACGAAGAATATAGCTCCAAGGGGAGAAAGTCATTGCGTGTTTGGGGGGAGACTTGGCTACGTATATCAAGGTCTACTAAGTCAAGAAGATGCCAATTTCATTTTCTTGGTGGAATATATAAATTGGACGCGTTTATATAATAATTATTATTTTTATTGTATTGAATTTTCAACGTTGAGTGCAAGTTGCAACCCTAGTGTATCGACTCACAATCTGCATGCGACAAATATGTCAACTATTGGAATTCAATTTTAATCAAATAGAATAATAATTGATTTTTCACGTGAGAGAAGTTTGAAAATGGCCATTTTTCATAATAATATAAATAGATGCAATTGATACAAATTATTTATCATGTAAGAAGTCAATTCGATGAGTTGGTTTTTCTAGAGATCTTAATTTTTTTTTAATAGACAGAGAAAATACTTTTTGATATTTGGTATTATCGGGAGCAATAATAATTTTACGGGCCCGATTGAAGTATTAACAAATTCACGTTGGGATTGATTTGACTCAAAATGAAAGTTAGGTCAATACATTCACTAAATGTATTAATTCACGGGTTTGATTAACGTAGATATTTTTAAATATCTTATTTTCTATTCTAAGCTTGTTTGATATTGGTATTGCTTAATTATCACAAATCCAAGATATTCTACTTTAATTTAATTTTAATTTCACATGGCCCGGTTGCAACTTGAGGTTCAATATTCATTTAACCATGCAAATGGGATTTTAGATTAATTAATTAAATTAATATATTTAATGTGGCAATGTGAACGTGTACGTGGCGCAGCTGATCTCACTCAACCTGTCATCAACCTAGTAATAAACTATTATTTGCATGTTTAAATCAACATAATACGGCATGTTAATCTCCAATGCCAAATTTTGTTTTTGAATTTTTAATATTGTCCAATTAATGTTATCAAAATGGCTTGTAACGAATAAGTAAAACTAAGGACGTATTCTCTTTACCAATTTCAAATCGTTTTCTATTTTCGATTTCCGAAAACGGAGAAAACGCATTCTCTTTTTCATTTTCGAAAACGCATTTTTGAAAATAAGTTAAAAATTTACAAAGAAAACTCAAAACGAAAATTTGTCGTTTTGGGTGTTTTCAAAATAATTTTTCAATATGCCAATTTCCGAAAACGGAGAAAACGCATTCTCTTTTTCATTTTCGAAAAAGCATTTTTGAAAATAAGTTAAAAATTTACAAAGAAAACTCAAAACGACAAATTTGTCGTTTTGAGTGTTTTCAATTATAATCAAGTCAAAATTTTCAAAATGCGATTTTGGTATTTTCAAAACAATTTTTCAAAATATCAAAAAGAACACATTTTGAACAATGTCAAAATGGATAAAAATACAAAACCCAAAATGAATTCAAAACTCAAAACTGAAATACAAAGAGAACAACTCCTAATTTTTTCCTTCAAAAACAAAATAAGAAATAACTGCCATAATTTACAAATTGCTAGTAACTAAATGAATATAAAACAATTACACAATTAATTAATGAAGCTTCTATAAAATCAGCGAGAATCAAGAAAATATCTTTTAATGAGGGTTTTGCATTAGAGAATTGTCAACTTGGTTTTTTGTCGTAGTCAAAATCAAAGGCTAGTAATCAGATTTGTTGTGTAGAAAATCTTTTGGTACAGTGTGTTCTCTATGACCAAGTCCTCCCCTACCCTCGCTCTGCCCATTAATTTTAACGTCTAAAAATTTATATTATTAGAGAGATCACATATATTCATTTAAATCTTATTAAACGGCTTATCTAAAAGTACAAGATAGTAGAGAAAATCTACACGCATCACGTGCACAACTTTCATAAAATTGGGATATAACTTTTGGTGGATCTGATATCGTACCGTAATAATTATATTATCTAAAAACTTAAGTCGTTAAAAAAAAAAAAAAAGTGATCATTTACATCTTATCTTCCACAGTTAATTTTATATATAGATTATGATGGTTGGATAGCTGTATTGAAAGTCTCTCTATGGAAGTTGACATGGTTGCATGGGTGCAATGGAAACGAGACAAAAGAATGAGTAGGTTTGATGGTTATAGGATGTAGCGTTTTTGACTAAGACCCTTTTGTGTTGTAAGTATTTAATGTTGCTTGTATGTGTTTTGTACGTCTATATTAAGTTAAAAGTTAGATATACTAATTAGGGGTTTGAGTTTGAGTTTAAATCAAGAAACCTCCACTTGTTTGAACCAAATGAAGCTAAAATACTATTAAAGTATAACTAGTTTATGTTTAGGAAACTTCTAATAAACACCTCAAGCTTTGCAATTTATTGTTCACTAATTCAATAAATCGAGTTCAAGTCGAAAAAAAAACTTTAATTATTAGACTTGGGTTTATCTCAAGTTTGGATTCCGTTTTTAACAAGTCTCTTACGTGTGTGGATCAAATTCATTTTTTTTAATAATCCAAAGATCAACATATAAAAATGACAACGAGACTCAAATCCAATATATTTTTTGATATTATGTTGAATCATCTCGTCTAAACATTCAAAATATATACACTGAGGCGATGGTCACCATTGGATCTATCTATCCCACAATTACAATATCCTGAACTGGTCAAAAATATTGGACATTTAGGCAGGAGACAAGGGAAAACATTAATTCGAGGGCCATGCATGTTACCTGCATAATTTTCTACGTCAAAGTTTGATACAAGAAAATTAATATCAATGTTAATTTTTCCATGCATAAAATTTTGACATTTCAATGGGAAACCATTAGATTCCTTCTTCACTATTAGCATATTTCTTGTGCTGCAAACTTGTACCATTTGCATCACTGCATAAAATTTCGTCCCTTGTCTTTGTTTTCCTCTTAAATTTTTCATCTTTACTTTACCTTTCTGTCTATGCCCTGTTTGTCAAAGCTTTATATATTAATTTTATAGACATTTCAGTTCATTTACTCCATCCCCTGGGATATACAATGACCGAAGGATTCTACCGAGTGCTATTTCCAATAAAATTTTGGAGTCGGCTTAATGAATCCTTCTTGCTCATTTTGTTTATACTAGATTAGTAGATCTAAATCAATTAGACTCTCAATAACTATCATAGACCAAGTTAATTTTCGTGTATCCTTCCCTTTTCCAGCTTTCTATTCCAAATCACGTGACTCTTACGAATAACGACTTATTCAACTCGATACAACATATGACCCAACTACTTAGACCTTTCTTCCCTTAATTTAATCTCGATTAACATCACCTCTACTCATTGATGTATATTTTTGCTTTTAATGTTCGTAGAAACTACAAAAATTCCAAGTTATTGGTTGTTATAATGAAAGTGCCACTTCATACCAAATTCATTCTCTCTCACGACAATATTTTGAAGATAAATATGAGATAAGGATCAAACTAAACTACAGATAACGCAAGTACAAACTTAAGGGACCACAAATTCTTAAAGAGGATTGGAATTTGATGGGAATTGATTTTTCACCCAAAGAATTGGGTATGATAGAATGGGGCATTTGGCTTTTGTTTCGTTGATTCATGAATAAGACCCTAGATACATTGAATTCCACAAACAGTGTGATTTATCTCCGAGACCCCATTGTAACACAAAGTTATGGGAAAAAGGCCAAAATCCTTCTCTAGTCACATCTTCTTGAAGCAGTGGTGCAATTTCTCCCATTGTACCATCTCACTTTGTAACAACACATTTGAAGTCCTTATCCACATCGGCCTCCCCGGCTATCTGATCCTATCTGAATTTATGTTCTTCTCCTACAAGATACATGTACATATTTTTGTATCTACTGTGCAGTGTCTAATGTTGTCTGATATTACATATAAAACATAAATTTAACATTCAGACTTCAAAAGTCCTCGATCTTTACTAAATATAATCGTTTCAGGTCGAACGATCTAGCTCAAAAAAGGAATGAAATGATATTAGAAAGTGTTGGGAAAATATTTCCGTATAAAACTTGAGTAGGTGAGTATAAGAATGAAAAGTTAAAATATTGCAGAAACTTGAACTTGACAATATCGACTTCTATGCACGTTACAAAATCGGGATTGCCCCCAACTTTTGAATTTTGATATATGCAAAAATGTAAATATACTTTCAGGATATAATGAAGCTTCAATGTTTTTTATACTTGAGGTTTTTATTGTCTTTGTCAAATGACAAAGTATAAACAAGATTTTGAAGAGAGAATGCACAAAATTCAATTTTGAGATGCGAAGGAGAGGAAAAATAAGAACATTACAACATATTATTATAACTGGTATCTTCAAATTGATATAGTGAAATCTATTTATAGATTTTTATGCAACTCTTCATGCGGCTTTCTGGCTTGAATTTGAATTAAATCATACTGATTAGAGCCATAGACAATTGTCCAAACAGTCAAAAAAAAAATAAAAAATAAATAAAATAAATATATATATATACACCAAGAGTCATTAGATTTCAAGTCTCCGCACGAGCGAGACTTGGCAGTGAGCTATCTTGATCGAACGAGCTGTGCAGCGAGCAAAAATATGCTCTCTGTCGCGCGATGCTTGTTCCCTTCATTTCCTCACGAAGTATCACGAACTACACCTTTATGTCCTTAATGGTCCTACCAAAGATGGATCAACCTACATTTTGGAAATGTTCTAAACTCACGGAACTTGAACACAAGGGCCCGAAGTGGAGAAGTGACGGCCGAAACAATGAAACCCTCTTCTTTTCACACAATCTTATCCATTCTAACAAAAGATCTTGGGTTCAATCTCTGAAATGGATACATTGTCACTTCTGATCACTATCAAATATATGGTCGATCCACGATCAGTGATGGATTCAGGGGGACAAAAATTAAGTAGCAATTTTTTTTTTTAAACACTATGGCAATAATGAAAATATTACAAATATATTACTACAATTTTAATCGGCGTGTTTTCATAAAAATATTTACTTCCTTAACAATTTTGTCAAACTTAATATATGCAATTAAGTTATTGTTCAACAATATGAATAATAGAATTTTTATTTTAAAATATCTCTCCGTAATTGTTGATAATAATACTTAAAGTTTCAATAACTAAGTCCAATTAAAATTATACAAGAAAATCGACGAAATCTTAATTAAATAGAGGTACAGCACGTATCATAAACCAAAATTTCAACCTTTTAAACTATACATTGCTCCGACAAAGTGCATTTTAGTTGAAGTATTGAGATAGCAAAAAGAATTTCAAGAATACAATTTGAATTGTCAAAGGCAGAAATAATCCTTCCAATAATGCTATTCGCAAAAATATTGAAAAATCTTTGGGTTTCAGTTACGACGGTCCTCTAATCTTTGATGTAGAAATCGAAAAATATATCTGTTTATGTGATGACGTTACAGTGTTTTACATATTCTCTATGAAGAGTTTGATATCAATGTCTCTGATAGATTATCTAAAGAAATTAAAAGTTGGTTTTAGTGTCACACGAGAGTCCATAGATCTTGAGATGCATATTATAGTTTGATCTTCGTTTGAAGAGTTTTTCTATTTTGTGCCCTACAAATTTAACAAATAAAATACTCTCATTTCAAAGAATTGAATGAAAAACATTGCAAGATTCTAGGACGAATCTTAGTTAATCGGAGGAGAATGATGAAAATTTGGAATCAACAAAACTTCAATAGCATGTTCATTTGTCATTTATAATGCTTCCACCCATACATCAACACACCTCAAGCCCATGTAGTAGAGTAAGAAAAGAAGAAGAGACGATAAAAGGGATTTTGTAATTCATGTCTTTGGGAGGTAATAAATTATTTCCAAGGCACCTTAATCGGGTAAAAGCTTCCCTTTATCATACTTAGAGATTTTATAAGTCTGGAAGGTTCAAACTTGAACTTCAACACCGTATAATAAAAAACGTGCACATTATTCAAACAATGAACAACTATTCCTTTTGTTTAGTCTTCTGCTGATATGTGGTACTATTTGTTTATATGTTTCAAGAGCCAAGTGCTTCGTCTATGTAACTTCTATGTATGAAACTTGAATTGCGTGAGATTATACTAGACAAGTATTACATGATAATCATGCTTGTTTGATTGTCATGGAATTTCATGATTATCATTCTTGCTGATCTCACATATATACGTTGACTATGGTGTGTTACGTGCTGAAAAAAAAAAATTTGCCCTCAAGGGCTCCATATTAGCCCCAAAGCATCCAATTACTTGAGGACGAGGACTCCACGTCAGCCTCAAAAGGGCTCATTGCATACCGGTGTGTCCATTTGCATTTACATCAGGGTTGTTGAGGCCCACCAAAAGCATAAAATGTCTCGACCATCGAAGCACAATCTAATAAAGATTCGTATAATTCAAATACTTGGACTGAAGAACAATTAGAAGCCTCATCCAAACGCAGAAAATAAAGATCTTTATTCAAGCGTGTACATAACAAATAACATGATGAGTATCAAGTAAATTCAAAAATCAACCAAAATAATGTATTTTGAAATTAATTATGACTTGTAGCATAATGATGAGTGTTTCACTCACAAAAATGACTAAAAAAGTCCTAAAATTTGTATGTAAAAAAGGTCATTAACACAATAAAAAATAGTTAAAAATAGTGTTGAAAAGGAAGAAAAGTCTAAGAGACCCAATATTTCACTCTAGAATCCGCATCAGATCAAGGCAAAATTAGTGGTGGCATTCTTGAAAATCTCAGTATTATTCAAATGTAGTGCTCTTTTTTCGACACAAATTCGTCGAAAACTTCTTCTTTCTTCCTTCAAATAAAAAGCTTCCCAAATACCACCCCCACCCCCCACCCAACACACACACAAAAAAGTGTGGGGAAACCGTGCCTAAATTTCAGCTGGAAACTTTACTTTTGACATTGAAAAATAATTTCTAGTTATGTCTAGCTACTGATTCTGCATTTGAAAGTCATATGATATATCACTTTTAATTTAAAAGGTCACACATATGTAATTTTGCATTTTTAACATAAATCTTTTGTTGATCTTAAAATTTTTTTATATGAACAATTAAAATTGATATCTAGTTCATTTATTTTTTATTGTGTTGGACATGAATTAATGTTATTCATTAGAAAGTGTTATATTATGTCACTCTTATTAAAATATGGTAGGTGTAATTTAATTTTTTTAATATGAAATTTGTCTTATTTTCAAACAAGTCAAAATAATTATCGCAAATATTTTATAATAAAAAGCTATTATGTGACTTTAAAGAAAAAGTTACACATCGTGTGACTTTTATTAAAAATATCAAAGTCATACAGTATTTTTTACTTCCAAATGCAAAAGGCCCTGACAGTATGTCTAAAGACCCAATGAAAATGCAATTGTCATACGTCCCAAAGTATGAAGACTCTGGCTGCAATTGTTGTTTCGATAAAACCTGATGAGACTATTAACAACAGTTCAATTCCCAATTTGGGTAGGCTAGAATATCAACCAGATCTTTATAAGCTTCAATCGACTTCATCTAAAATTCTCAAAAAAACTGGTAGCGATACAATGAGAGGACCTTTTTGTTTTGTATTTTTTTTTTTTTTTAATCTATGTATAGATTGAGATTCATTGCACTTCACAGATAGAATGTGGCTTTCCAAGACCAACAACACCACCCTCGTACATTTGATTGGAGAAAGCCAAAGTCTCCCGAAAGTGCATATCTTCTCTCAAGCAGAGGTGCCACTCTTCAACACGGTATTCTGTGCACTTCGTATCAACACAATCAACATCCTTATCTACATTGTCTTGGTAAGCTGATCCCTGTCAAAAATTTTGTTCTCCTTCACTAGAAAATGCTAATTAATGTGAACTGTAAGTTGGAGTAAATCCTTTGGCGTGTTGACTCTCCATTTCAAGGGTCATCAAGGATTTCTGCCGGTGATATCTGTTTCTTTTTGCAGCAAGAGCTGAACAAGATAATAATTAAACAAAACAATGTTCAAATCAATACATGACGTGAGCACAGGCGCAAAAGAATACGAGAACCAACAAGTTATATATGATTCTGATTTGATGCAGTCGGTTTAATCTGAAGCGAAACTAAGGCTAATCAACTGACTTAAGTACATGTAGTTACACAAACAGTGTCAACAAAAGTCAAGTTATTTGCATGTCAGGACAAAATTTTTGGTGAACACAAACAGAAGGAACAAATGGAGGAAAGGAGAAGGAAATAAATGCTTGCATGGATAGTTTGATCTGAGTAAGCCTTGGCCCAAAAGTGGCATATAAAGGCTGAAAGACGAGCCATTACCTCAAAAGTAAACAAGAAACTTTAAATCCATCACAGGCTAATATTTTGTTAGGACCAATAGAAGACGGGTGTAAGAGTGGAATGTTCCTTGTGTAAAAAGCAGGTATCATAGAATTTGAGATGAACAAAACATGAAATGCTCATAGTTGTGTACTGACACTAGTTAGGGAAAAACTTACACATTAATTCATGAGGTAGACCAAAGTCATAGTCATTGCGCCTCCTCCAGACACAACAATAGTACATCCCAAGCAGCAGCAGCAATAATAAAAATAGACATGCTAGACCAATAGCAACTTTGCCACCAGTAGATAAGCCATTATTACCCCAAAATAGTGGACAATCGGGCAATGAAGGTACACCACACAAGCCTTTGTTGCCAGAAAGGCTGTGAAAGAAACAGAAGTCTATTAGATAAATAAAGAGACTTCTATAAGTTTTGAAGAATTAAGAATTGAAGCTGACATTAGAAAAATAGAACTAATGTTTATTTGAAGTGCATTTATGGTGATTATATGTTGATCATGTGGTAGATATGCCTTTTATTATCTACTCTAGAAAAGTTCTAGAGTATGACCGTTCATTGTGCCAAGTGTGGGACAATGCTAAGCAAGCTTTCACAAACTTTAAGAGCTCAAACACATAGGAGTTTATGTTAGAGCTGATATACCAACATTCACCCTTCAGAGTTGTGACTTTTCTACAACCCCAATATAGAGCTTTTTAGAGCTATGGTCCTGAATGAAACAATAGATACTGGAATGTGCAGGTGAATGTTATCATGCGAATGAATCTAGGTACACAGAACCACAGAAATCGTATAAAACTACTTGTTTGAAGAGACAAGAAATCATGCTCCTCAAAGACCAGAACTCTCAATTAAATCTCCACGGGAAAAAGTGCAATGCAGGAAAAGATGATAACTTGGAACCTTCCAATATTAGTTTCCTAAATTGATGAATAACATGCCCAATAACCAGTATTTTACTTAATATTATTAATGTGCATCTCAATAAATTACATTTCATACATGAATATCATCCTAGAATCCAAGTCACGCGCTAGAAATTACCCAAATCCTACTTGGTCAAAAGACTTAAACTCTTTGACAAGAAGCCAATTAATATATGAGCCTTCTCTGCATAGACCTTTGCACAATTGAAAATTTGTGTTTGTATTCATTTAAACTTTCATTTTTTAAGGTTATAATACTGTCGCTTTAATAATTTTCTCTGAAACACATCCATGAACACCAAGAAGAGATAAGCAAATACGTATCCATTGGTTATTTATTAATAACTACAATTTTTAATTTGTGTCCCCACAATCCGACGCATGGAACTACCTTGCAATCAGGCAAAAGGTGCAAGAGTGAGACACACATGCCTCATAATATTTCTAATTTATACAGAACTCAGTTTTTCAATTTTTCCGAGAGTGGAGAGAGAATAAAAATGAGAGTAATAATGGCTAAAAAGAGGTTCAACAAAATAATTGACTTCATGACTAGAAGGACAGAGACACAGCTGAAAGGAAATTAACTGAAGCTTAATCTTGATAATCTAGATTTAAAAGAAAAAGGAAACCTAGCAACAGTCCTTGGGGTAAATTGCTGCCTTCAAGAAAATTAGTGAAATATTACAGTGCAAGAGTCTCCAACACTAAGAACTAAAGCGGTTTGGGTAAACATCAGAATTCATATACCACAGATGACATAATCCTATCATATGCTTACTATCAGATGCTAGGTGCTATTAGCAGTTTTATCAGTTTATAATTTTCGTAAGAATCTAGATGCTAGCCAGTAACTTTAACAATACAGCAACGTAAATAAGCACTCTAGATCACACAAGCCAATATTTATAAAACATTGTACAGGAGAAGTCAGCAGGCAACATAGATTATGGGTCTTAGAATTAACCAATGAAGGGAAAAAATTAATACAGGAAATAAGTAGAATAGATTAAGTGATGACATACTCAATAGCTCCACCATGCACCCCAATCGAATAAAGTTCCTCTGGGACTTGGCCTTCCAGTAAGTTATCATTCAATAACCTAATCAAAATAATTTGATTTAGATAACTTAAACGAGAGTTCGTGAGCAATTTTAATGCTGTGTAGAATGTGAAATGAGCATGTTCTTCTTTCTTCTTGCGAAATCTTAGACAAAAATAGTCTTCAAAGATTTCTTGGGTGTGTCAATTATGTTGGTGACTTTGTCAAAAATATTAGAATCCTATGTGCTCCACTTTACAAAAGATTACAAAAGAAGCCTGACCCATGGAATCATAAGTGTACTCTTGCTGTCCAATCTATCAAAAAGGCTATCAAAAGCATCCCATGCCTCTCTATCCTTGACCCAAATGCCTCCATTATTGTTGAGACAGATGCGTCTGACATAGGGTATGGTGGGATTCTAAAGGAGATTCTTTTCAATACAAGCCAAGAACAATTAGTCAGATATCACTCAGGTGTCTAATATTAGTATAATTGTTCTGAGCTTGAAGATTTTTGATATCTATATTTTTAGCCGTAACATTGTCTGTCCTTTCTTCAGTCATCTGTTTAAAGGGAGATGCTATAACTTCAGCAGAACCATGAGGAAAAATGATTTCTTGAAGAGGAGGATATTCAGATTGAAAATTTTCTTTTGAAGTGGAGGCTTTCCAAATCTTTTTTGAATTTGTAAAAGCAGTTTTTGATTTTGAAATCTTTTTACCAAAGACCTTAAAATTAACCCATTCATAAAAACTTAAATCTTCTGGGAAATTAAAAAATTCATCCTAGTAAGGTTCAAGTTCTTCCTTTGAAAACATTTTTCGAAGATTTTTTCTAAAAGCTTTGACAGCCGGTGTTTGATCATTTTGAAACTTCTTCTTCTTCTTCTTCTTCTTCGTCTCCCTCTCCCTCTCCCTCTCCTTCTCCTTCTCCTTCTCCTTCTCCCTTCTTGTTCTCGTTCTCGTTCTCCTTCTTCTTCTTCTTCTTTTTTTTCCCCCTATCTTTAAAAGTTCATATTGTTTTCACAAATCGATAGAAGTAGAAAATTCAAAGACAGTTAGAAGGATACATTTTAGAATGCTCATATTAAGTTATGACTAAAATTATCCGTTTTAAGATAGATAAGCCAACTGTGTATTTCTCTAAGATCAGAAACACTTCTGCAGTTAGTCCATTTACTTACACAAGCTGCAAAGCAGATGAAGTCAAACTATCTGGTATGACCCCAGTAAACTTATTATCCGATAAATCCCTGCATCAACAAAGCAGGAAGAATTGGCAGTGAGAATAGAGGAGGCAGAAAACATACATGTAGCAGTAATTCAATTAAATAACTGTATTTGGATGAATAAAAATCGAAATATTTTTCTTGAGTTTGTCTAGACTAAAGCATATTTTCGCCTTTGAGATTATATGCCTACACCCTATGTAAACGAGTAAGAGTTACAAACTAAACCAAAATCTTCAACTTGATTGAAAATCAAAACAACAATTCTGGAGATTCTATCATGCAAACTACTTTCAGAAATGACTTCAGAGAAAAAAGAAGTGAATAGAAAATATTTCTTCTGGGAAAGTTTAGAATCCTATAAAACTAAATAGATCAAACAAAGAAAAATGCGTCAAACATAAGCACACTGGAAGTATGTAATCTTACAGCTTCACAAGAGACTTTTGGCCCAACCCTGAGGGAAGATCTCCTCCTAGAGAGTTAGAACTCAAGTTCCTGCACATCAATGGATGTTTGTTGATATAAAATTGATCCAAAAGGGACAAAAATATTAATTACATGAAACCTAAAAGATTCAAGCTCATATTTCACTGTGACTATTCAGGAATTTTAATGAATGATGCCTGAGAAACTTGGACCTCCCAGAATCTTATTTTGAACTTATTAAAGGTTCATTGAAAGTAATTATTTTTCATTGCAGTTTATGAATGTCAAATGTTGGAGAAAAAAGAATTTCTGAATATAATGCTGATTCTAATTTAGTTGAAGATCCAATGCCAACTATAGCCACTGGCCAATAAATGTCTATTACAATTTATTATCATAAACAATTAGTTACAGAAAACACATTCACGTGGCTTAATTCCTCTCTCTGCAAGCTGATTAGCAAGAATACGGTTTGAATATGTAACACGAGATAAATGATTTCTATTCGAGCAGCAAATTATGCATCAATAACACAACATCGGATGCATAAGAAATTGACTGCTGATACTTACAGGCTTACCAAATTCGTCAAGAGACCTATTTGGTCACTAATATACCCCTTCAAGCCTTGAATACCAAGATCTCTGAAAAAATAAAATAAAACAAAATGTGAAATGGAATTAGTTAGTTCAACAAATATATCAATTACGCTTCCATCACTTCATAATATGGCTTCAAAAAAGATGGCACAAAGAGTCTAGGAGATGGAAAATTTTTGATGGTAAAATAAAGACTAAACAAATGGATGCTTTCAGATAGTAATTACACTCAGTCAATGTGATGACAATGCAAAGTATTAGGTGAAAGTCGAGTTCAAATGACTTGAAAAGTAACTAGAAAACAATGATAGGTCAAAGTCATCATTAGGAGTAGTTGTGGTGCTAAGGAAACCAAATCAACTGCTAATGTGCAGATGTAAGAAACCAAAAACCCAAGGCAAGTTTAGTTCGTAACTAGTAACAGGACTCAATCTACTAGTCAGATACACTATTGTCAAGCCTATACAATGCAGCCGGCAAGGTAGATGCAGGAAAGAGAAATATTGGCAAACAATAATTCATTTGTAGCCAGAAAATACTATTGATGAAAAGATCTCTTTTCTTTTTACTTTTTTCTCAAATAGATTCACTAGTACTATTTGTTCTTCGCTGGATTTCACATTAAAGTCCATATTTCCAAGAATTAAGTACTTATAAATTATAATATTATATTGAAGACGCATGCACAATTTCTTCCACAAATTGCCTTGTAGATTTTTCTAACACATATAGACACCTTCTAGTTTCCATTAAAGATGCTTACATTTGGGATACCACAAGGACAGATTCATCCTTTATGGAATGACATGTAACTCCCTCCCAAGCATCCCATGTGGTAGGGGCACAAGGATCTCCATTCCAACCCATTCTGTCAGGAACACGAAGTGATTCCTTCAGTGCTCTCATGGCAATTACTGCAGTAATTTAGGCTCAAATTATCAAAAGGATTCTTTACTACTTGTGTCTACTAACAATGTCAAAATTTATTAGCATGTTCCCTTTAAATATACAATCAGTTAACAAAGACAATCCCCTTATCTTAGAAATTCCATTCTAATCCTGTAAAAAACTCGAAATCTTCTGTAATGGCATGCAAGTTGATAGTTCCACTACATTGAAACTAGAAGTGAAGTCCAAAGACCACTTCCCCGTCCATATATATCTCTAACCCGTCTTCTACTAAATAAGTAACAAAGTTAACTATGCATACCATTAACAGAGATTATTGCATAAATATATTCCTTTTATTCATTCCAAAGTTTTAAACAACTAATTCAGAAATGCTCTTTTTTCCAACCTCCATACTTTTACACATAATACTTCCCAATTCATTCCCCAAAAGAATCCAGAACAAGTTGAGCATAATCCTACAGATCAATCAAATAATTTTATTGCATTCTTACCCTGATCAGGAGAAGTCTTGAGATCAACTGGGACAATTGCATAATTCTCGAGCCCACAAATGATTGGCACCCCTACAACTGCATCTAGCCTCACACTCAGAGTAGTAGTACTTAAATTCCTCACTACATAACTCCAATCATATGAAGCAAATCCTCCGACCTTCTTGTACACATCCACCCTACTCACGTTCTCCCCATTCACAAACACATCGAACACCCTCTGCCCAGCCTTATTCACATTAACATCAATCTCAGCAAAATGGAACCACAGCAAATAATCCAGTTTGGCATCCACAGGCAACTCATATTCCAGCGCCCCGCCACCATCCCCTAACACAGTCAATGCGGTCTGATAAAGCTTTTCGGGAAAATAATTTGGACTTCTTCCGACGTTTACTACATTTTTTATAGAAGAAATGGCTTTGATTGTCGACCCAGTAGCAATGGCCACGGATCCTCCTCGGAAGTCAGCACCGGATTGCCAAGACCGGCCAAAAAAATCTGTGTCGTTGCTGAACCCAGGCCCCCATTGATCCGACCAGGATGAAAACCTGCCATAATTCACCAATATGTAATTGCTGGAATTTCTGGTATAGTCAAAAGGGTAAGCGTTGGGGTCAATTTGGGTTAGTTCTAGGGACCCAACAACCGGCGAATCAGTGGCAATGCTGTAAAAACATATATCTGCCGCGGATTCATTCAAGTAAAAGAAGAGATCTGAGTAAGCGCCGGAGCGAGAAACAGATTCGGGCCACGGGGAGCGCCAGGAAAAGACTAAAGTACCCTCAACGGAGACGTCAAAAGAAGGTGAGTGAGACTTGCCATCGAAATTGTCATAAACAATGAACGTCCGAAGGAAGTAGCGGCCGACGCCAGCGGGTATGCTGTAGCAATTCTTCTTGCCGGAGGAGATAGGAAAGTAGCGAAGAGTCTTCTCCTGCTGGTGCAGGAAGTGAAGGGGCTCGGAGACGATAGATGGGGAGCCACCGGAGTAGTAGCGGTCGGAGACCCACGTAGTTTTGAATGCATCAGTAGAATTGCTTAGGCCACCACAGTCAATATGTAAAGTGTAGTCTGTAAAAAAAAACACAAAAGGATGACAGCTAGTTAATTATTAATCAAGCTGGAAAATGGAACTAATACTAGTATGTGATGGGACTTACTGAAAGGGTAGGAGAGAGAAAGGATGGCGGGCAGGAGGAGGAGGAAGAAGCGGAGAAGGAGGTGGTGGCGGAGGGACATTGTGAGGTGTTCATCAATGTTGACTTTTGCACATTACGAGAGGAGCTGGAGCGGGAGTGCTGATTAGCGGGGCACAGTGAAAATGAAAGGGAAGTAAACGGAAAGAGACTACTTCAGATGTATAGAATATGAAGATTAGTTTGAAGATTGGCAGATTGGCTGCTAGATTTGTGGCGTTCTTCTTGGACCGGGTTTTCGAGGGGTGAAGTAGACTTTTCACATGCTACTACTATTTAGTCCCAGATGAAGTTGGATCAAGATTTTGATTGTCCGTGTTTCACACCATATTTGGATTGGTTTATTGAAGTGTCAATTATAGATATAGAAAATATAGAACTTGTGTTAAGTAGACATTTAAGAATGAACATGACGTCGTAAACAACATTTCATTGGGGGTTAGCAAAAAATAAAAATAAAATTCAACCATAGATACATGTACTACCAGCATAACACTTGTAAATCCGTTCCATGTACAAACATATTAATCCAAAATTGTGTAAACATTTGTCTTTTTTCACCAAGTGATATTTCTTGTTTTGAAGTTAATCTCAATAAAATGCTCGCATACGAACATAATTCTCTTTGTCCGCAAACAAAATATTATTGATGTCAATTATTTATGATTTTGAGAATTATGATTTTGTTGGTAACTTTAAAATACGTATGAAATTCATATAAAATTTCAAAATATGCATTATTTTATTTATTTATTGATATACAATTATTAAAATAATATTAAAAAAGAAAAACCTCTTATTATAGCCATGTTCATAAGGTTTGAAGCTTTATCTATACGTCTTGCGCTTTTTAGACCTTGCTTGTATCTATTCCATGAATATTCTAATACACATAGGGACCCTAAAACTCACTTAAATTAGTTGATAACCTAGTGAAAGTTAGAAATTCTACAATGTGTTATGATACAATGTATGTATATTTGTGACGTGTTACTAATATAATATAGCTGATTTTTTGCACATGGTGAGTGAGTAGACATTGACGATTGAGCAACATAACTCCTACCTACCGTCACATCGACGTATTGTCAAATCTACGGATGGACAACATAACTCCTGTCTATCGTGGACAAAATATCAATTCTAATTAATGTAATGTTATAAAATTGTTACCAAATACTAGTAAATTATATTACTCCCTAAATGAAATGGAAAGAAAAGAAATTAATCATTAGCTAACAACGTGTCAATGATGACAGACCGAATGAATTGGGATTGAAAAAAAATTATAAGTAACAAAAATAATTAAAAGAAAGAGACATGGGATGGGAATCCAAAGGAAGTGAAACACTGGGGACTTCCACAAAGGGAACTATCAAAATGCAATTAATAATTACAATCATGAAATATGTACATTTTTTATTTATTTTTACATCATTTTTGATATTGTGTTATGTGGTGACACATAATTTGACAATTTTGAAAAATAAAAACGAACTTATTTCGTCCAACACTTTTTAAATTTCAATGGAGTATACACAAAAATATAAGTCGAAGGATGTATATTTAGAATTATTCTAATAATTATGAGAAAGTGGGTTGGCGTGGGGGGTTGCAAGTGAGACAGGCTGTGTGAAAGTGATGACAAATTAGGGGACAAGGGTAACCAGACAACAATTGAATTTAAAATGATTCATGCTTAAATTAATTATTTTTGCTTTTCAATTTCTGCAAAATAATTTGTTACATTAAGTCCATAGTAAATAAATTATTAATAGTATTAGTATATCCTCTTATGTTGCTTAACATTTGTAACATATTTATATTCAATTTATAATTCGAACAAGTTGAAATAAATTCCTTTTTATCAAATTTAATTACAAATAATACAAATGGAACGAAAACGTTCAATTCATTGTCGACATATGTAACTCAAATAACTAGCAGCACGTGCAATTGGATAGAGGGCTTCCTCTCCTAAGCTTCCCCCATTGACATAATGTTAGAGGGGTGCAAACCTAAGAGCGGTGACTAAAAATTGGCACTTTTATGCAAAGAGGGCTAAAATCAAAAGAGTATTTATTTTAATTGAATAAATTAATTAGTTATTTTTGTGCATATCAAATTTATTTATTTCAAAATAAATATTGCATAAAATTATCATAAATGAGTACTTACAAGATTTGTTCTTAAAGTCTTTATCAACTTTAATATCAAAAAGCTATTGTTGGCATCCTACCTAAACTATTGTACTATATGAAGCCAAGAATGTCACGGGGCTTTAGCAGCAGTTGAACCAATTTTCTTTTCATTCTCTTGAGAAATTTTATATCAATTACAAAAAGAGCTTTCAAAAAGTTAAATTGAGATATTGTTCATTGGATAAAGTACTTTGTTACGTCTCACAATACAAGGCACCAGAAATCCTACGTGACAAGCAAACATAGGGCCTCACACTCCGCGTCAAACTACCACAAAGGCAGTTTGATTGAACTCGTGAACAGAGCAAGCCAATGTGCGAAGCCGAACTTATTGGATCATGTCGACCTCCATGGAAAATCGGACTTGCATCGTGGGGGAATCGCTAAAGGAACTCGGCAGAAAATCTTCTAAGGCAATCCATGGTATGTGACTAATGTGACAACCCACTGCTGATAATCCATTGTCGTCGTTGCCCTTCCTAACTAAACTGGTCAAGTCTAAATCTGCAAGTTAGGTATTATAGATAATAAAATGGTATTAGCATTTAATGCTTATGATTGATTGATGGCTATGGCAAGTGGTCCCAGCCATTAGAATAAGGCCACATGTCCCTTCATCTAACGACTCTTAATTAGCCTCTTCTACTAAAAAAGCTCATGCATAGTGTTATTCAAAAGATAATGCAAATATATTTAGCTCTATTATTGTTCTATCTATTATATCTCAAAGCCGACCCCTTTTTTATATTGGAGGCTCGCATTTAAAGCCCTCACACACCCATATAAACCTCTTATTAACCGATTTGAGTGTTGGAGTGAGCGCGGCTTACTCAATCACCACCGAAGGAGGCAACGTGTGGCTGACTGTTTGTCCAAGTGTGCAGGAATCCTACTTGTAGAGACGTGAGAGGCCTTAGG
>CAIGRB010112849.1:78482-90006 GCA_903798255.1 Fraxinus quadrangulata
CCCGCCCAGTGTGCTTCTTTCACGACATGCTCTAATCTTGGGTGTCTTTCAGTGGTCTTCTAGCCTTAGAATAGAAGAAGTCGTGTCTACCCCTAACATCTCGTAAAAGCTAAAAACGATAATATAAATTACTAGTTTTAGAATCTAGTTGGACAAAAAAAAAAGACTTTTTTCTAGTGATCCATGCGATACCTTTTTTCTTCGCATTCATTCAAGATATTATAGGAATGAACCTATTACTCACTCAATTCCTTACAGTCGACTAGCTGTGTGTTCTTCAATCCAGTCATTCCTGCCATTGAAGGAGACTGGGACTTGAGGCAAAAAAATCCCTCGCTTTTGGCCATCCTTTGAAGAAAGCGTAATAACTCACTGGTCTAGCTCCATGGCACCAAAAATGTATCAGGGCTCAAGTGATTCACTGAAGCGACGAGACCTTGAAAGCTGATTTTTCAAGTGTCTGTAGCAGAACATTCTGTCAATCGGGTAAAGTTTTAGGCGATAAGACCTTGCATCTTCATCAATTCCATCGAGCCTCTTTTCCTAATTTTTTTTTCTTACGTCTCTTGTTCCAACGATTGACTTAAAATGAATGGTCCATAAATTCCCTCGGAAATCTAATAAATAGTAGTTTTTTAGTGAAGATGAGTTGTTCGGGTAGAGAAGCATAGATTGGCTAACTTTATATCAAATGCCTTATGAGGATGCATTCCAATGAAATGGGGAAAAATATAACCAAGGGGCTTACTCTCAAAGGTAGAGAGGAAAGCCTAGTCCAGTTGAAAAGGAGTTGGAAGTGGATATGTCAACAAACTACACCTCCAGTAGACCTGTTGGCGATCTACCTCAAGAGGGGGGGACTTCATCCTAGAATACGCGTAGGAGCGTAAACCCCAAAGGTCCACCAGTGTCTTTGATAGGATTAGTCCATCAGACCTCCTACGCAAAGGCAACAAGGCCATGACCCCCAAGGGGCCCCTCCACCTAGAAATAGGCGGGAGAGAAAGGATGCTGCAAATTTGAGGAATCAAGCTGGTACATCACAACTCCCACAATACTAGGCTGAGGAGGATGATTCAGATGGCCCATGCAGATCTTTTGAATTAGATAATGAAGAAGGAAGCCTCCCATTTTCACGAGAATTGAGGAATGCCCATATTCCTAGCCACTTTGTGCCCCCAAAGATTCCCAAATTGAAGGAAATGGCGATTCACCAAAGCACCTTCACAACTATAAAACCCATATGAATCTTAGGGGAGCTTCGTCGGCATTGAAGTGTAATATCTTCCACCTCACACTTACAAGGGTTATTGAGATATGGTATGACCGTATACCGGCTGAAAGTATAAGAAGTTGGCCAGACTAGAAGAACGCCTTTTTAAACTAATATTTGTCCAGCAAAGAAGGAAATGCCCACATTCAAAGGTTACAAGATATGAGACAACAAACAGGTGAAACATTGTAAAGCTTCTTAACCTGGTTCACGAATGATATGACTTATTGTAAACAAGTCCCTAACAGAGAGGCTCTCTCATTTCTAAGGGAAGGCCTTAACATGAATACCCTCTTTTGGAGGGATGTGCAAAATAAGAATCCCACTTCCTAAGATGCCCTGGTGGAGATGATGAGAAGTGAGATCGTTGATGATGAGTTGATAGACCATCACAACCAAACTTTGATAGAACTCCCACTACTTTAGAGGTTGAGAAGAGGCCCCGTCTCACATTTGGTAAACCAACAGTGGATCCAGACTGAACATATCATTACCCCTACTTCAAGACAAACGTTAGCAACCGCCACCTTAAATGTGGTGCCCTCTTTAGCATATGAAGAAGTTGGAGCTAGTATTTAGAGGCCCCCAAACCATCCCAAAGATAGAGAAATGAACGTGAACAATGAGCCTAGAAATAGGCCCTACTACTCTTATCTTCGAACTTACAACCACAATACTAATGATTGCATGTCTAGGCCAGATCGCTCGGGGCAAACTGGCCCCTACTCAGATAGGAGAGGCACCCAACACGCCCAATAAAATGCACCACCTTCTGGAAGGATTCAGGAGCTTCGAAGGGATGAGGCGAAGAGACATTCTAGGAAAGAATCCCCCAGGCATAAGAGGGATGAAGATAAAAACATGCCCAAAAGTAGTGAGATGCAATGAAAGGAGCCCCTAGCGGATGTTGAAAATGCCCCTATCAGGGAGATTGACACTATCATTGGAGGCCCCCATGTTGGGGAAGAATTAAGAAATGCTCAGAGAAACTACACTAGAGAGGCCAAAAATCCTCCATTGACCATCTACTTAGTTAATAACACTCCTTGTGAAATCGACAGCACCTAACCTATTACTTTTACATAAGATGTCGTAGGTGTACGCTATCCTTATTGTGACGTGTTGGTAGTAAGAGTTATTGTAGCAATGAACGATTTGAAATGAATGTGGTGAATATGATTTGAGCTCCGTCAACATCCTATTTGGGGACACTTATGACAAAATGTTGATAGACCATGAAATTACCCGATGACCGTCCTCTTATATGGGTTCATCGGTACTAGTATCGTTCCTAGGGGACGAATCATGTTGACAGTAGAAATGGAGTCGCCTCCTTGACGACTTTTCATTTTATAGAGTTCCTTGTTGTAGACTACAAATCAGCATATCATGGTGTTTTAGAACAACCAGCATTAAAGGGACTCTGAGCTGTTACCTCAATCCACCACTTGTGTATGAAATTCCCTATTGAACAAGGCATCACCATCTTTAGAGGCGATCAGATTAGATCAAGAGAGTGATATCTTAACTCCTTAGGGAATACTGAACCTCGAGGTGTTAGGGATGTTGACATGGTGTTGATGGATATCGAAATGCCAAATGTACCTGAAGAAAGGCTGACCCCTGAACAAGGGAAATATATCGAAATGGCAGACGCCACTGTAGAAGGGATGACCCCTGAAGAATGGGCTATGGATAAGGTTGGACTCTCGAATCATAGATTCCAATTCTTAAGCAAGTCCGATTGAAGAATTGGAGTTCTTCCCAATAGACCCACAAGATCTTACAAAGATGCTCCAAGTAGGAAATGAGTTAAATATGGAAGACAAACAGAAGCTCAAGAGCTTCTTACTCAAAAACTTGGAATTGTTCACATGAGAGAGGCTATATGTACCAAGGGGTTGACAACCCTCCTACCGACTCCCTCACAATAGGGCCTACTGGCCTGGCGTGAGGGGGCCAGTAGGGGTTTGTCAACCCCCTAGTATAAATAGCCTATTTTTTGTTCACATAAAGGCATGAAGACATAGTGGACATCGACTACCTCAATATTGATCCGAATTTTACTATTACGGGCAAAAAATGAGGGCTCTTAATCCAAAAAGATACGGAACACTAAAAGAAGAAGCGAAAAAATTGATATCTAATAGGTTCATCAAAGAGGCTATCTATTCGAAGTGGAAATCCAATCCGGTCCTGGTAAAAAAACACAATGACAAGTGGAGGATATGCGTAAACTTTTTAACCTTAATCGAGCTTACCCTAAAGACAGTTTCCCACTTTCAAGATAGATCGACTTATGGACTCTACTGTGGGACATGAGCTATTGAGTTTCATTGATGCCTATTTAAGATATAATCAAATTCCATTCTCCCATCTGATGAGAAAAACATCTCCTTCATGACAGATAGTGGACTTTACTATTATAAAATCATGTTGTTTGGCCTGAAGAACGTCGGGACAACTTATCAAAGGCTTGTCAACAGAATATTCACTGACCTCATTGGCAAAAAAATATAAGTTTATGTGGATGATATGCTGGGTAAAGAGCTTCAGAGCTGCGAACCATGTTGAAGACCTTAATACAGCTTTCAAAATTTTTAGGAAGTACGAGATGAGGCTAACCCCACTCAAATGTGCCTTTGGCCTTGCTTTTGGAAAGTTTTTGGGCTATATGGTCAACCAACGAGGTATAAAGGCTAACCCTAAAAGGATCAAGACTTTATTGGACATAAAGTTCCCTAGCAAACCTAAAGAGTTACACAGCCTCACAGGTCACTGACAGCACTGAGTCGGTTAGTCTCAAAGGCTACGATAAATACCTTCCATTATTTAAAGTCCTCAAAGGAGAAAAGAAATTCCAATGGAACGGGGAGTGCAATGAGGCTTTCTAAGAGTTAAAGAAGCACTTGAGATAATGCCCTCTCATCTCAAAGCACAAGGAAGGAGAATCCTTATTACTGTTCCTAATTGTTTTACAAAGGCTGTGAGTTTCATACTTACGAGGGAAGAAGACATCACACAACTATCCATTTACTATGTAAACAAAGTCTTTTTGTCGATAGAAATTCGCTACTCGCACTCTCCTTGGTTTCTGCTTTCAGATAGCTTAGGCCATATTTTCTGGTGCATAGCATACATGTGTTAACGAACTTCCCACTTAAACAGTTACTACAAAATCTCGATACCTCAGAAAGGATGATGAAATGGGTCATATAATTAAGTGAGTTTGACATTAAGTACAAACCAAGGACCTCTGTGAAAGGTCGGACACTTTTAGATTTCATAAAGGAGTTTGCCAACGCTTCGAATGTTGAAATGGCATTGGAGTCGGTATATTCTCCCACCTAGAACTTATTTGTGGATGGTTCTTTCGAAGAAACAGGGTCGGGAGCTAGAGTAGTATTGGTCAGCCCAGAGGGACACAAGCTCAATTGTACGGTGAGATTTAGGTTTAAAACCTCCAGTAGTGCAGTTGAGTATGAGGCATTGTTAGTAGGCCTCAGATTGTCCAGAGAGATGCAGGTAAAGAGGAAAATGGTTAACAATGACTCGCAATTGGTGGTGAGCCAAGTAAATGGTAATCTTACTAATTTTCAAGAAGTTTAAGCTGACTTAAATTCCATGAGCTGAAAATATCCATGCCAATACTTTATCTAAACTGGCCAGTAGCAAAGACTCAGAGCTACTCAAAGTGGTACCGGTTGAACACCTTGTCAAATCGTTCGTTTCTAAAGAATAAGAAGTTATGTGAATTGAAGGAACACCATCTTAGTTACAGCCAATTATGGCATTCCTTAATGACCAGGTCCTACCAAAGGATAAGGAAAAAGCTAATAAACTCATAAAAAAGGGTTTTTATTTTGTACTTCAAGACGAGGTTCCATACAAAAAAGGATTTTTATTGCCTCTTCTCTGATGTACTGGAAGAGGGTAGGCCAATTATGTACTCCGCGACCTGCATGAAGGGGTGTGTGGCAATCATAAAGGTGGCCTGAGCTCTCACGCGAAATACTAAGACAAGAATATTATTAGCCAACACTCAAGCAAGATGCACTTCAGTTCACAAGAAAATGTGACAAGTGTCAACGCTTCTCCGCCATCCAAATGCAATCATCTCAAAAATTAATTGTTGTTTCAAGCTTCTGGCCATATGCTAAATCGGGAGTCGACCTCAAATGACCCTTGCCTAAAGGAAAATGTAGTGCCAATTATGCTATTGTCGCCATCAATAACTTCACCAAATGGGTGGAAGCTGAACCATGCCTAGCAAAAATCACTAAGGCCAAAAAGGTCACTATGCCTCGTTGAATTCATTTTAATGAGATATCTAATGACGAGTTAAGGGAGTGGAACTAGATTTCCTTGAAAAAAGGAGAGACCATTCCCAAACAAGGCTTGACACTACCAGAGAAAGATAGCTTACTATTATAATGTTAAGGTAAAAAAGAGATCATTTCGAATGGAAAATCTTGTGTTAAGGAGAATTTTCCTTTCTTCCAAAGAACTAGGTATGGGAACATTTAGTCCCAACTTGGAAGACTCCTACCACATATCTGAAGAGCTAAGGCCCGGGACCTACAAGATTGAAGACTTGGAGGGAAAATGTAGCCACACCCAAAACTTAAGAGCGTACTATCAGTAGGCTCATATTATCAAATTTAGCTGGATGATCTTCTTCAAGTTATGTAATTATATTATTAATAAAAATGCTCTTTACGTTCATAAACGCGAGGCAAATCTCCTCCGTGTATGGTCCATACATCATGGCAGAGGTATTTGCACAGAAGTACCACCCCTTTGCAAGGCTGACATTAAGACTTGCAAGGCGGACGTAAACGAATTACATACCACATAACGAAGTTATAAAGGGACAAGGGACAAGATCTTACTATCTTTACAACCCTTGTAAGACAAACTCACTACTCTAAATGCATAATCGTTTTTTCATTGGAGGTTAAAGTGTACAGTAACAACAAACTTATTGAAGGCTAATTTCGATGAGCCTATACAAAGATTGGTTAAAGAGTGACCCACATTTAATACACATGCTTAGCCAAATGGTAACCTTATTGATTTAATTAATTCTTGAAAAGCTATCTTAAGTCATCAAGTTATCTTAATTTGGAAAACCAGTACATATGCTCAATTTTTAACGGTGTGGTATCATTAAGTTCATTGTGGTCCAACTATTATATCTAGGTATCCGTTTATGTTTCCTTTCGAAGCTCCAACACTTGTAAAAATTTAGAAAATATAAGACAATCACATGGAAGGAAGAGCTTTTCATATACATGAAGTGAGCTGATTACAAAGTAGTACATGGCAAAAAAAAAAAAGACAAAATAAAATGCCTAAGTCTGTGTGGTGGCATCATCCAGCTGAGGTTCTACCGGCCCTTTCTCAAGTTCTTCAGTTAAGTCTTTAGCATCATCTATAGGGGTGGATAGCTCTACTGGAAGGAACTCCTCCTCTATAGTAGCCAAGTTCACTTGAGTGTATAGCATATCCATCCTTTTTAAAACTTCATCGTATGCAACACTTCTCCAGTACAAGCCGAGCTGTCATACTCAACAATCTCATGAAAATGTGCCATATAATCATTCACAGCCTTTCCCACCCTACTCAGCTATTACCTCAAATTGGCAACCTCAACAGTCAACTCACCCACTTGGGACTTCAACTCCACATTCTCTTTATTTGCAGCCTCCAAGGCAGACGAAACGATTATCTATAAGTTGTCAAAATTCTCGACTCACTTCGTCAAAGCATTCACTTCAGCTTTGTAAAGGTGAACTTCCTTCTTCAACTCGTCATAATTCTTGAAAACTGCATCCACCCTCGACTCCGACTCAACCTGCTTCACCTTAAAGGCTTCAATGGCCTCATGACGGTAGACACCTCAACTTGGAATTTAAGCAATTTAGCTTATGTATCAGACGTCTTCTAAATAAACTCTTTATTTAAGCCTCTGCAGTCTCCTCATGTCCATCTGGGCATTCAGAAAGAAGCCTTGTGAAAGAGGCCAGCTTCTATCATCTCCACCGAGTCACAGATCTCGGCGTACGAGGAGTACTTGTCAGTCCAGTACTCGTGATGAATTCTCGTAGCCATTTGGAACTCTGCGGGAAGCATCTCTATGATAGATGGGACAATCTCATCTTCTCTCCCTCCCAGAAAACTTTGAGCTTATCCATCAAAGGGGCCCCATTTGCTCACCTTCCTTACCCATTTTCTCTTTATGAGGCCACTCTCCTACTCGCCCTGATCTTCAACGCCAACTATTTTTATAGCAGAAAGGGGGGGCCGCTGGAATGGGCTTTTTTACAGACTCATCTATGGTAGTCTAAGGCTTAGGAGGAGATTGATGATCAATATTCTTTGTTATTGTCGACCTCATCTTCTGAGGCCTCTCCATTTGGGGCTTCACTTTTTTCTTGCCTTTATTCTCTGGAGGAGGCGGAGGGTTTAGCTTCGCTTAACATACTCCTTCTCATATAGTTCTACAAAGAAAAAGATGCATTGAATGTATGTTAAAACATAAGGCCAAAGTACACATGAATTACGAAGTTATTTACCCTTGGTGACCATCAGCAAATGAGTAACGAAAAGGGTTCGTTTGCCAACAACATTCTTGAAATTCCTCTACTCAACAGACAACTCGTAAATAGCTTTGATAATAGCTCACTTAGATGGCTCGAGCTTGAAATGGTTTACCGCATCTGTATAAAAAGCAAGTTAATAATACAGCTCGCTAAAATCTCTAAAATACAGCAATAAACATACTCACTATACTTGTGGTACTGAGTCGGCATGATTATTTCTAGAACCGCATCACCCTCCACCATTTGCCAACTATCCCTCACCCAGAACCAAGACAACTTCCGATAAAAGATTCACTATACTTGTGGTACTGGGAAGGCATATCTTCTCCACAAGCGATCTCCTTCCAAAGAAGAAAGGCCCCTGCCAATTGACTACATGCATTGGGCACAAACTGAGTGGGGGCTAAGATATCTTGCCTAAGTATATACCTAAAGAAAGAGTGTAGGGACATTTTCATCACAGCACTTAGAATCGCTTCGCTCATTGCAACATAACCCTCCCTAGGAAAATAGGCTCGCTCGTCAAGTGTTAGGACGAACATCTTAATGGTATTTGGGATCATATAACGCTCTCTAAAGATCTCTATTTCTCTCTCTTCTATGCAGGTCGGCCACAGTGAGGCCTCCCATCTCACACTATAGTCTATGGGACCCTCTTACATCATCCATGCACTATGAAGGCCTCACATTGCCTCTATTATCCTCTCACTACAGATCAATGGAGGCAAGCTAGCCTCGGTGCAAATGATTACCATATCAACTTTGTTAAATAACCTCCTTTTGGTACTCAATTTCGATGAAGAAGCCATTGAAAAGTTTCTTTTTACGTAAGCAACAAGAAAAATATAAAGAGTTTGCAACTTACGCAACTCACAAACATGCACAGAAGGAAGACTGAATACAAGTTATTGCTGAAAAGGCTATAAAGATAGCCAAAAATTGCAAATGATCTTTCAAGTGTTTGAAGATTTTTTGCAACGTAAAAGGTGAGAAATGGCCAAGATTTTCCTTTCATAAGCAACAAAGACGAAGCTCTACCGTTGGATAAGTATCAATGAAATCTTATGCGTACACCTATATCCCATCCAGGATGTTAAACCAAAGTACGCCTATAGAAATCTGAATTAACTGCTTAGATTATGCCATACTAAGCACACACTAAAGGATAGCGTGGCCTCTGCTAGTTGTAACAGACCATCATCATGGTGCAATAATTCGGCACGCAATACGCGTGTTGAAACCCTCCAAAATGCTTCGCTGTCGTGCCTTGTAAACAAGCAATGTTTTAAAATCATGACAACGCGTCTCTAATCAGTTTCAACTACATCAACGGCTAGCTCTCTTAGCAAGGGCCTCGCCTCTGATTTATTCAGCCTTACAACAAACTTCAACTACATTAACAACATCACCCTCTTAGCAATGGTCTCGTCTTTGCTTTATTCAGCCATACAATAGGCTCGCTCTCTTAGCAATGGCCTCGTTTTTGCATTATTCATCCATACAACAGGCCTCCTAGTAAGGGACTCGCCTTTGCTTTATTCGACCTTACAACAAGCTTCAACTATATCAACAACCTCGGCTTCTTAGCAAGGGTCTCGCCATTGCTTTATTCAGCCTTATAACAGACTTCAACTAAATTAACAGGATCGCTCTCTTGGCAAGAGCCTTGCCTTTGCTTTATTCAGCTTCACAACAGGCTTCAATTACATCAACAGGATCGCTTTCTTGGCAAAGGTTTCTCCTTTGCTTTATTTAGCCTTACTACAGGCTTCAACCGATTTCGCAAACATCGAATTTTCTCCATCACGCAATATCATACCTCAACTTAAAAGTCCACACATTATATGAATAATCATTCATGGACTTTGGGGACTATTGAACTACGCTACCTCTTTTTCAAAAACAATAAGTCATCAACTTAAAATTTTACGCATTATATGAATAAATATACATGGACTTCAAAGACTATTTTAACGCCTCACAATATAAAACTCCAGAAATCCTACATGGCAAGCAAGACTGGGGCCTCACACTCCACGTCAAACTTCCACGAAGGCAGTTTGACTGAACCCATGAATAGGTCGAACCCATTAGAACGTGTCGACCTCCATGGAAAGAACCAGACCTGCATCGTGGGGGAACCGCTAAAGGAGCTCGGTACAAAATCTTCTCAGACAATCCATGGTATGTGATTGATATGATAATCCACTGTTGCCTTTCCCTTCCCCGCTAAACAGGTCAAGTCTAAAATCGCATACTAGATATTATGGATAATAAAATGGTATTAGCATTTAATACTCATGATTGATTGATGACATTGACAAGATGTCCAAGTCATTAGAATGAGGTCACGTATCTCTTCATCTAACGACTTTTAATTGTTATTTTCTACTATAAAAGTTCATACATAGTGTCATTCAGAAGATAATGCAAATATAGACTTACAAATTGTAATTTAGCTCTATCAGTGTTCTATCTATTATACCCCAAAACTCTTTTTACATTGCATGCTCACGTTTAAAGCTCTCTCGCACCCATATATACATTTTCTTAACTGATTTGACCATCGGAGTGCGCACGACTTACTCCACCACCATCGAAAGAGGTCACATATGGCTAACAGTTTGTTCAAGTGTGGAGGAATCCGACTTGTGGAGACATGAGAGACCTAGAGTCTATTGATCACGTTGGAGGTACTAAATTTGTGGTCGACATACTCTTTCTTCAAGAGTCTTCAAATATATATATATTTATTTCTAAAATAGTTACTTTCAATAAATGAATTTACTCAAACTAGTCATTCCAGTTTTATTTATTTATTTATTTTTAATATTTGAACATCTTGTATTAATAAGAAAATCAAATTGAATATGAGAAATACTTGAATCTTAAAAATGTACGGTTGAAATGGGAGTGTGTTGTCACTCCATACATGATTTTAGACTATTAAATGAAACACTAACCTTCTCAATTATTATCTTAAGATCATGCTGTTAACTTTATCATTCTCTTATTCTTGTTATTATCCTTTAGAAGTCACGAGTGATTTATTCAATTTGAATTTTGTGGATTGAACAACTTGTTTAAGAAAAAGTTAAAATATCTATTGTACACTACTTATCAATAGAGCTATAAATGGATCGAATATGGATCGGAACTGTCTATATCCGATCTGATCCGATCCGATCCGATCCGATAAAAATATTATTCGATCTAATCCGATCTGATCCAATAATCCAATAGATATTTGACTATTAAATTGATATCCGATTTGCTATGTTATTAAATATTTGATCCGATAATTCAATACGAAATTAATAAAAATTAGGAAGAAAAAAAATCAATATTGAAATCAAATCATCATACATTAAATGAAAAATTGAAAATCATCAAATAAATCATTAAACTTACTGGTTAACCGTAAATCGAAAAATCGGATCCAAAATTTTTAAATAAAATGATTTTATGTTCTTTAAAAAATTTTGAACTAACTTGAGGTCCATCTATTTTTACTAGCAAGCACAATAGTGATTTCTACAGTCATGATGTTCCTTTTTAAATAAGAGATCTTTTAGTTTTCTATTGACATTCGATGTGGAATAATGTAAACTTGAATTTTAATTCTAAATATAAATATTTTATTTCA
>CAIGRB010112849.1:98322-111603 GCA_903798255.1 Fraxinus quadrangulata
GCAGTTGTAATGGAGTCAAATCACTGTTCAAAAATCTATTTTGATGGAAAAAAATGTGGCTCAAACAAGAGTTGAATATAATTAACATTAAGTCCCGTTTGACTTCCATTATTTGAAATTTTAATTGTTGAAATAATTTTCTTTTTTAAAAATGTGTGATTAAGAAGAGAAAAAGTTTTGAAATTACGTGTAATATTATTTTATTGAAAATTGTGTAATTAATAAGATGGAAAAGAAAAATAAATTATAATTTAATTATGAACTAAACATGGACTAATTGTTACAAAAAAACAATGGCAGTATTATTCTTAATTCAGGGGCGGGGGCAGGTCTAAAAGTTAAATTTCTTCATTCATTTATTCCCACGCCCACGCCCACGCCCACGCCCACCCCCACCCCAAAACCCACATTCGGTGTATTGTATTGGAATTTGCAATCATGTTATATATGCATAATTTTTTACAATATACCACGTGATAACGTATCATTGAACAGTTTAAAAATTACTATTTTCATCTACAATTTTTTAAAAGAGTCATGCTACGTGTACTCAGGTGTGTAACACGGGCTCACTGCCCTCCTCACAATAGGAGGGGTTGAATATTTTATTTGGGCGTGGACTTCTCTCCTCGTGTGAGAGGAGTGTAAATTAACAGGTAAACAAGCGGGTACGAATAGAAAAATTATTTTTAAAAAGAAAGGAGATGTCATACTCAAGGCAAGGGAATGAATGTAAACTCAGTATTATCGTGGGATTTGAAAGCAAAAATTACTCAATCCAACTTTTTATCCTAATCATAAGAGGTTGCCTTTTAAAAACTTTCTTAATTACGAAGGATTAACTCAATTAAGCCGCCATTCTTGGCCGTCATTACAGTAATTCGGATGAATAATCTGATAGGCTGTGTACGGTCGAGAATGTACGGTTGCACAGACTGTCCGTGCAACCAGTTGCACATTATTTTTCTTCTCGTCATTAAAGAAATCACAGACTAAAGACGCGGCTTTCCAGCCTGGCTTCAACACTCTCAATTGAAACGCCTGGTCCCACCCTAAGTCTGAAATACCAAAGCTGCCCCAGAGCAATATTCAGTAATTAACAAAATCTATTTTTAACTTATAAACGAAATCTAAGGAAATTATTGTTTATTTTAATATTTGAGGATTTTACTTGTTAGTTCCTGAATTTAACATGTAGAATATATCATCATAAATAAAATAAGTCAAAAAAGATAAATACTAGAAATGATTTTGAACGCATAATGTAAAAATTACAATAAAAGTGTAATAATTGTTTTATAAAAAAAATTATCTATACATAATTATTTGAATAAAAACAAAAAAAGATTTGAATATGTTTAGATTGAAAAGTTTATAACTCTATTAACACGCATATGCTCATTTTAATTATTGATGACTAATTGAATATCATGATTGACAAATGTAAACTTATGATTTTTAATAAAGGTTAGATACATATTTGAAAATCGTTTATTTATCTATAGTTGTCGTGTTAAAGTCAATGCTAACTAAAATTTTAACAATTCAAATTATTATAGATTTGACAAATGTAAAATTTTAATTTATGAACTGTGTTAGATGTGTGTGTTAAGCAAGTCTATGTAAGTCTACAATTGAAGTGTCAAAATCAATTCTAGCTAAATTTTCAATATTTTGAATTACTGACAAAAATGACAAATATAAATGTACGACTCATAACAATAGCTACATATTAAAAAATTACATGTATATCTATTGTTATCGTGTCAAATTAATTTGATTAAAATCTTAGAACATTTGATAAAAAATGATCAAATACATCATTGAAATTAAAAATTGAATTTGTTGATTTTGACTTCAACTTTATGAGTTTTTGAAAACATGCACTATGCTCTTGTTTGATACATAATTATTTTTTTTTCCTTATTTTCAATTACACATTTTTCAATAAAATAGTATTACAATCAAATTCAAAATTTTCTTTTTTTTAACGACACATTCTTCGTCAATCATTATTAAAAAATGCATTCTTTGCCAAGCTCAAACAAGGCCTAAATTTTCAATAAACGAGAAAATTTGGTGTTTAGTTGGGCGTAAATGTCATTTTATACGGATTTTCCATGTAAGAGTCGCAGTACAGTCTTCTATTATTACTTCATATGTCATATGAGACCACACCATACTAACCCATGGGAAGGACTCATAAATCCTATCGCCCTCAATCGGTCATAATGCCACCTAACCTCCACCTCCTCGCCGCGGCCGGAATCACCGTCCTTCTCCTCGTTGTGCAAAGTTCCGCCGCTAAAAACCCACAATTCAGGGAAGCCCCTGCATTCCGCAACGGCAAAGAATGCTCAAAATCCCAGTGGTCAAACAACGCCGCAGTGCACGTCAATGCCACCATTCATATAGCCATGACCCTCGATTACTCCACCCCCTACCTCCGCGGCTCAATCGCCGGTGTTTTGTCGGTGCTCCAGCATTCCACCTGCCCTGAAAACACCGTCTTCCATTTCCTTGCTACACCGCACCACCACCCACACCTCCGTCGCACCATCACTGCCGCATTCCCTTACCTTAATTTCCACCTCTACCCCTTCAACCCCACCACCGTCATTCACCTCATCTCCTCCTCCATCCGCCGGGCACTCGATCAGCCCCTCAATTACGCCCGCATCTACCTACCTGACCTCCTCCCCCCAACCGTCACCCGCATCATCTACCTTGACTCCGACCTCATAGTCATTGACGACATTGCAAAACTCTGGCGAATCAACCTTAACTCTCACGTCTTAGGTGCCCCCGAATATTGCCATGCTAATTTCAGCCACTACTTCACATCAAGATTCTGGAGAAGTCCAGCATTTTCCACAGTATTCAAAGGTCGTAAGCCATGTTATTTCAACACCGGCGTGATGGTAATTGATTTGACAAAATGGAGAACTCATGGGTACACAGAAAAACTCGAGTACTGGATGAGAATTCAAAAGAGGTACAGAATCTATGAATTGGGTTCGTTGCCTCCATATTTACTAGTTTTCGCCGGGAATGTTGAAGGAGTAGAGCACCGGTGGAATCAACACGGACTCGGCGGCGATAATCTTGAAGGTTTGTGCAGGGATCTGCATCCGGGTCCGGTGAGTTTACTCCACTGGAGTGGAAAAGGGAAACCATGGTTGAGATTGGATGCTAAGAGGGCTTGCCCTCTCGATAATCTTTGGGCGCCGTATGATTTGTTCCGCCATGAATATTTGTTTTCAGACAGTTGAATGCATTACCGGGGATTGAGAGGTGAGATGGAGACAGACAGTGGTGAAGTGAAGTGAAAGGACAAATTTTGGGGATGAATATTATGACGTGGGATGACGGGTGGGTAATACAAGGATGCAACAAAAAGAAAAGAAGAAAAAAAAGAGTGTTACAGCTGGCCTGGGATGGTGGTGGGCCGCCGTGAGAGGTGGTGGTTTTTGGTGGCTTGTGTAATTATCTAGTTTTTGTGGAAGTGGTTGGATTTGTAAATATTCTCATGTTTCTGTCAAAGGGGGTCCTGTTTTGTGGGGTGGTGTGGGGTGGTGTGGCATAGAGCAGGTACTTGTGTATTTACTAGGTAGGGTCCAGGGACCTTTTTCTATAATTATTTTGATTCGAACCCGTGATGTCGGTTATTGATGTTTGCCATTTTGAATCCATTTTCACTTTCATTTATAATATTTGTAAGTATGTTAGTTTCACATGTTTACTCAAGGCTTTGTTATTACCTGTACAAATTCACCAGCATACAATATTTCCCTTTTTTTTTTTTTGTAATGTTTGCAAGATTTTATTTGCTATTTGATCCACAAGACATTGTTAGACTCAAGCCTATCTGAGTCCTTTTTTTTTGTCCAAAATGTATTTTGGAATGGTATTTTAATGGAGAACGTGTGGTTAAAAAATAAGATTTTTTTTTTATGTTTGCGTATAATATTATTTTACTGAAAAATGTGTAGTTAAAAATAAAAAAATATTTTAGAAATAATGGGGACCAAACAAAGACTTAGTTTTATAATTTTATGTTTGTCTTCAAGGACAAAAATCGTCGTTGTTCAAATTGTCACGTTGCCTTTATATATACTTTTTGAAGTGAGTGTTGTTACTATATAAAAAAAAAATGTCGAGTTTAATTGTCTCTACTTAAACGTTGAAGAATAACTTGCTAATGAGATAATAGGTTGTGAGGTCCAACCCTACGATTTACATTGCTCACGAAGGGAATTGTTAAAAACACGACTATTGCGCTAAAAGTTAATGTTTTTAAAGACTAAATGCATTTATTCAAAATAAATTTATATATTTTGAATTGTCTTTCATATAAAAATACATTATTTGTGTACAAAATCTTGTAGAATGTGAAATACATAGTTGTGAGGGTAGGTGGTTTCTCCAATTGCTAAAAAACAAAGATTGCAACAAAGTGCGGACCACTCCATCCATGCTTTTGTGTGCTTTGTGAGAAAGATTGGAATAAAGGAATTATCTAAATTTTGGCAAAATGCGATGTGATTACGACTTTTTACTCTTTAGCATGAACCAATCAGATGGTACAATATGGCTATTGCCTGCCAGTCTTTATACAAAAGAAATGGAATTTTGCTAATGAGATTGCTGTCTATATTTTCTTGGATTCGTTGGCTGCAAAAGATTCTCGTGATTGTTGTGTTTAGGCTTAAAATTCCAAAAGAAATCAATCTTCTTTTGGACTAAAAATCAAATAAAAATTGAATGTTACAACTCTTTAATAGTATGAGATTTTTTATTCTTGAATTTCCAAGTAAAAAAAACTTGAGGATTACCTTGTAACAAGTTTTAACACAACATTAGAGAGGATCGGTTACACTTTTCATTTGCACAACTTTTCCTTTGATTTTTTGAGGATAATATGATACCCTTTGAACAATAACTAGCGGAGTTTTCATCTTTCTTGATGAAGCTTTACCTATTTTGCCAATTGATCTTTTCACAATGCTTTCCTCTCGAATTCACATTGTCTTTTGACCCGATCCATGGCCAGAATGACGTACTTTTAATGGGGTTCATCTGGTAATCGCCATTTTGAGCTTGTAAATGACAAATAACAGCCAATAACTAAAGCGTTGTGGTGGAAAATTTGGAAATGTTTAGAATTCGAGATTTTTTGGGTTTAGTTACTAGTCAAGTCCATCGGGCCTGGATTTTTGAAAGAAACGTAGGTTTTTTGGGCTTCTAAAATTCCGTCATAAAGAAATTGGTAGAACATTAGGTCTACTATTCCAAAAAATAAAATATTAAATTAATACTCATAAAACTAATTAAAAGTATAACTCCCCGTAAAAATTACGTCCAAAACCCTCTGAAAGTTAAAGTCATGTTTCCAAAAATTACAACCTTTTAAGTTGTATGTCCACGTGGCCGGTTTCTATTGGTTGGAGCATGTGTTCCCGGATTGTGCTTCTTCACCTGGGTTGTGAACAGTTCAATTTAATCAACGGTTGTGATTTAATTGAGCCTTATTAACAAGTTTGGCTGTGACTCTCGGGTTTGATTCGTGGTTCTGCATCTGGTTTTATAAGGGTGAAAAGTACTCTGGTTTCTTGAACTCTCTCTGCATGATTTTTGTATCCTTCCATAGATTAAGAAGTAATTCTTGTATTATTTTGGGGCCTCTCTTCGTATATGATAACAGTGGTTTGAGTCTGTTTTTGGCTGGTTTGATTAGTGACTGTTCTTGTGATTTATGCGATAGGGTTTGAGTTTTTGGTGAAGTTCAAGAGATCCTTTGTTGATTCTATGACTAGAACTTGATAATGGTCTGATATTTGGTTCCAATTGTAAATATTCCTCTGAAAGGTTTTTCTTGGTGCATTAGTGGATTTGGCTGGTAGTTGAGCCCCCAGATTAGGCCATTCTTAGCTGAATTGAGTGACCAATTTTTCGTGTTCTTTGAGTTCCTTAATTTCTTTAATTATTTACTGTTTATATGATTGCTGTTATTAGGTTTCTCGAATCTGTTTGGGTATAAATTTCACTGGTATAAATCTGATTTAGGATCAAGAATCCCAACAACTGGTATCAGAGCCATGTAAGGTGTGGGTAAGACATCTGTAAAATTTGTGCAAGTGTTTAGTTGTATTGATGCGGGTATTGAATTGGAATCTGTTGCTGCATGCTATACTAATATATGTTGTAATCTGGACTACATAATTGTTAATTGACGAATTACACGTTATTGCTAAGTATTACACATACCTAGACTGCATGACTTTTAATTGACGAATTACTTGTTATTGCTGATTATCACACCTACGGCACACACATAACTCACTATAATCTGACTTTCATTTCAACTGTTTAATTCTGAAACTGTTTTTGACTCATCTGTAAAACCTAATGTTTTTTTTTAAAAAAAAATTCCGCTTATTTTTGGGAATCTGCATATAATATTACCAAATGGTCTCGAATTCAAGCCACTCTCTTGCTGAACCCGCTATGGGTTCGAGGGTCAAATTGTCACAAATCGATGGGAGTGGAGATTACTCGATAAGGAAGCAGAAAATGAGGGCTATTTTAGTCCAACAAAGGGTTACTAAAGCCCTTGATGATCCTGAAACTTTTTCTGTTGAATTAAAAGCTAGACCTACTGAAATTGAGGAAATGAATGAGATTGTATACAGTTCGATAATTTTGCATTTGCATGATGATATTGTTAGACAAGTTGATGAAGCTAAGAATGCTAGGGAGTTGTGGACTGCACTTGATGCTTTATTCCTAACTAAGACATTGCCAAATAAGATTTACCTTTTCGAGAAATTGTTCAGTTTTAGATGGACTTGGGAAAAGACTTAGAGGTGAATCTAAGTGAGTTTAGTATAATTGTGAAGAGACTTGCACATAATGAGAAGAAATTTGATGACGAGGATTTTGCTATCATCTTATTGAATTTTCTATCTGACTCTTACAAGGATGTGAGAAATGTAATAAAATACTCGAGGGACAAATTAACACAAGCTATTGTAATAGATGCCTTGAAATCAACGGAGTTAGAGATTAAAAAGGAATCAAGAGAAATAAGGGAAGAAACTATGTTTGTAAAAAGGAGAAGTTAAATGAGAGAGGATAACTTTCAAGTAAGGAAAGTAAAAGGAAAACCAAATGGGAAATCTAAATCCAAAGATAAAAGTAACAAGAAGTGTTATAGTTGCGGAGAGCTAGGACACTTTAAGAGAGATTGCTTCGAGTGGAAAATGATGCAAAATGACAAAAACAATATGGAATTGAACAATACAAATGTTGGCCATGAATTGGACATCTTGCATGTTATGACTGTATCTTGTGATGACACTAGTCAAGATTGGATTTTAGATTCAGGGTGTATATTCCATATGAGTCACGTTAGGTCATGGTTTTATAACTATAGGGAAATTGAACCTAGTAAGGTTTATATGAGTGATAATAGTTCTTAGACTGTTAGTGGTATTGGGGACATAGCCATCAAGATGTATGATGGTATGGTCGGGCAATTAAGAAATGTAAGATATGTTCCTAATCTTAAAAGGAATCTTATATTGTTAGGAATCCTTGAAGATGAAGGATATGCCTTCAAATCTAAAAACAATACAGTAAAAGTCATGAGAGGTTCCCTAGTTGTAATAAAAGGACCTAAGAAGAATTGGGTGTACTATCTGAAGACTGATGCTATTACTTTATAAGAAGCTAATCTCCTTAGTGTTACTAATGACAAATCTGAATTGTGGCACAAAAGAATGAGACATATAGAAAATACGGGTTTAAAATATCTAAGTGACCAAACATTACTTGTGACCAAACATTACTTGGGAAAGATATGATTGAACCGCTTGAATTTTGTGACACGTGTTTTGGGTAAATCACATAGGGTGAGCTTTGAGAGTGGAGAGAATGCCACCTCTAGGCCCCTAGACTATGTCCATTTTGATTTGTGGGGGCTTGAAGATCAGCCCAACTTTGGTGGAAATAGGTACTTCCCGTCCTTAGTAGATGATTACTCTAGAAAAGTATGAGTTTATCCTTTAAAGGATAAATCAGAGATTTTTCTTAAATTCCGGACTTGGCTTAAAATTGTGAAAAATCAATTTGATAAGAAGTTAAAAACTTTGAGAACCAATAGTGGTCAAGAGTTTGTAAAGTGAAATTTGATAACTTTTGTAAGCTGAATGGAATCATGAGACAAAGGACAATTAAGTACATACCTCAATAAAATGGGGTTGTAGAAAGAACGAATAGGACTTTGATGAATAAGGTCAGGTGTATGCTAGTCAATTCAAGCATTGCCAATGGATTTTGGACAGAGGCATTATGCATAACAGCATATTTGATTAATAGATCTCCGTCTAGTTCGGTCGAGTTTAAGACTCCTCAAGAACTCTGGATTGGTAAGCCTTCAGATTTAACACATATTAGAGTGTTTGGGTGTGTAACGTATGCACACCAAACTGAGGGCATGCTGAAGACCAAGGCCACTAAATGTGTTATGTTAGGCTATTATAATGGAATTAAAGGTTACAGGTTGTGGGTTTTAGGAAAACGTGGTATTAAGATCATTAACAGCAGGGAAGTTGTGTTTAATGAATATGAGATGCTTTGTCTAAAATCTGAACATGATGATTCTGAGGAAATTGAATCTAACGAGAAATTTCAGAATGAGGTGAAGTTGGCAAAATATGACTTCACTCAATTTGATGAGAATGAACCTTTGATTGATGAGATTGAAGTATCTTATGGTGAAACTGAAACGGAAACTAACACCCCGATAATTGAAGAGGATGTTATCCAAGATTACCAATTGGTTAGGAATAGAGAAAGAAGGCAAATTAAACCAAACCCAAGATATCTAAGTATTTGATTTATTTTGCCCTAGTTTCAGGTGAAGACTTTGAACATCTAGAACCTTCTTCTTTTCGAGAAGCTATGAATGAGCCTAAATCTGTTAACTGGAGAAGAGCAATGGAGGTAGAAATGCCATCCTTATTTGAAAATAAGACTTGGAGTTTGGCTAATTTGCTTTATGGTCAAAGACCTGTACAATGTAAGTGGATTTACAAACTGACCGAATGAATTGACTATATTGAGATATTTTCCTTTATTTTTTTAAAATCTAAAATAATTAAATTGTTTTTAGCATTAGTTGTTCAGTGCATTTGGGAACTTGAACCACTACATGTTAAAACTGTGTTCCTACATTGGGAATTTAAGGAAAATATCTATATGAGACAACCCTTAGGCTTTAAGGTGAAGTTAAAGGTGGACCTTTGTTTGTAAATTGGAGATGTTTGATAGGCAAATATTTTTTAAAGATGTGTGGATGTTGACTTTGTGGGTGACAAAGATCTGGGAATATCCTCTACTACCTATTTCTTAACATTGGTGAAAAAATTGTATAAAATTTGAAATATGTGAAAGAATGCATTTGGTTGAAAGGCATTTTTTGTGATTTGAATTTTATGTATGATACTCTTGTTTCTCATTGATAGTCATGGTACATGGTTACATGGTAAAACTTGAATATCATGAGAGGTAAATATGTGTTAAGGTGAAGTATCATTTCTAAAGGATAAGATACCTTTAGGTGAAGTTAATCTTAGGAAAATACATGCTGATAAATATCCAATTGATATGGGAGAGAAAATGCTTTCAATTGGTAAGTTTTAAAACTTGGTTATCAATTCTACATATTGATAATGAATCATTCTTTTGCAAGTACTTGGGCGATGATGTTGAACCCTTTCACTATTAGTGCATCATTTAAAGCATAATGTAGGGAGTTTGCATTTTTGGAACCAAGTTGAAAGTTAAAGCCGTGTTTCCAAAAATTACAACCTTTTAAGTTGTATGTCCACGTGGCTAGTTTCTATTGGTTGGAGCATGTGTTTCCGGATTGTGCTTTTTCACTTGGGTTTTGAACTATTCGATTTAATCAACGGTTGTGATTTAATTGAGCCTTATTAACAAGTTTGGCTGTGCCTCTTAGGTTTGATTCGTGGTTCTGCGTCTGGTTTCATAAGGGTGAAAAGTGCTCTGGTTTCTTGAGCTCTCTCTGCGTGATTTCTATTTCCTTCCATAGATTAAGAAGTAATTCTTGTATTATTCAGGGGCCTCTCTTCGTATATGATAACAGTGGCTTGAGTCTGTCTTTGGCTGGTTTGATTAGTGATTGTTCTTGTGATTTATACGATAGGATTTAAGTTTTTGGTGAAGTTCTAAGAGATCTTTTGTTGGTTCTATGACTAGAACTTCATAATGATCTGATATTTTGTTCCAATTGTAAATATCCATCTTGAAGGTTTTTCTTGGTACATTAGTGGATTAGGCTGGTAGCTGAGCCCCCCAAATTAGGTCATTCTTGGCTGAACTGGATGATCAATTTTTCGTGTTCTTTGAGTTCCTTAATTTCTGTAATTATTTACGGTTTATATGATTGCTGTTATTAGGTTTTTCGAATCTGTTTGGGTATAAATTCCGTAGATATAAATCTGATTTGGGACCAAAAATCCCAACACCCTCCAAAATCCCGAAACCCCAAAAAAGCCCCAAATTAGAAATCCAATCAGAAAGAGGAAACCCCTAAATTATAAAACTTATGTTCTCCCATGATAACACAGAGAGAAACCTCTGTTTTCCCATGATTCTGACTTCGACTCCGAACCAACTCCAACTCCGATGTTCTTGCAGAGAGGAAACTTCACCCACCATGCGTGTATGTATGAATATTTGTGCATATGACACGAATATTTTATGAAGGGACAACAAATATTTGTATGAAGCATTCTTTACCACGTTATATGTGTTGTAATATTTAATTTCTCTCTTTTTTGTCCTTTGTAGGATAGTGCAGTAAATGGCTACGGGGCAAAAGTACAGGAGGTTTTGCTTTTGGGAGTGAGTGATGGTGGTGGTCTATTTAGACTTAAACGTGGAAGTTTTTGTTGTTGAGGCTTTATCACAAAAAATTATCGCTTTTTTTTTTTTTTAGTTTTTGTCATTTTTTTGGGTATTTTCACTTTATTGAATATTTGTCACTTTATTAATAGCTTTCAAATCTAAGTCCATATCCAAATTAACAGAAGTGAAACATAACCATAAAAAGACATAAAAAAAAAAAATCAATTATCCATTACATCTATTCTAAGATTTTGATAAGACATCAGTTAATGCTTTTTTTGAGTGTTTGTCAATTTTTTTAGTTCTTGTCACTTTTTTGACTTTATGTCACTTTCAACTTATAAAGTGTTGTATTCCTAAAATGAAGTTATTTTCTATATTAGTTAATGAAAGTAAAACATAATCATAAAGAGACAACACGTAGAAGAAAAATCAACAATCCCCTGGGTCTATTCTAAGTTCTTGATTGATTTTAAACATTATATATCACTTTTTTGAATATTTGTTACTTTTTAAAAATTTCTGTCACTTCATTGAATTGTTTTCATATTTAATGCCATAAAAATATAGATTATTAAATTTGGAAGCATGTATTTGTTATTAGTTCATTTGAATTTTATTTAACGGTCTATCTTTTTTCTTTTCGAAGGATTGGAGTTTAATATAGTGAGGACCCTGCTTGTTCTCAATATTAAGAAAAGTTAAATTACATAGTTTATGTCACTTTTTAATGTGTCAATATTAGTTAAATTACATGGTTTATGATTTTTTCATTAAAGCATATTGTACCACTTTTTAATTAAAATGCTAAATACAATCAATTTTGAATATAACGATACATCTTTGGCTAAGTTTCTAATTTGCTTATAAGAATTTCTTATAAACGTTAATTTTATTTTGTATTGTGTCAAATGTGAATTGAGGAGGGTGCTGTGATGGATTTTAAAAATTCTAAATTTAGGTGTTCTAAATTAATATTTTAATGGATTTTAATAAAATCTATTAAAATTTAAGTGTCCTCAATTGAGATTTTAATAAAACTCAATTAAATATTTTAAAATTTAGGTATTCTCAATAACTAGTGGATTTATAACGATTTCATTTATAGAGGGATTTTAAAAAATTTGGATGGATTTTAAACTTAAAAATACATATAATCAAATCTTTTCAAATTTTACTATATTTGATGAGATTCTTATGAAATTTATGGAAATCTATTCAAATCCACGAAATTCATTAGGATTTATAATATTTTAAATTTCATTAAAATCTCATTTAAAAAATCTATATTGACTGATATGTCTTATCGAAATCTTATAATTTCTACAATCATGATAGAGAAAATGATATTGTACATCAAATCAATACATTAAAACCTCTATAAAATAATAATGTTGGGATTGAGAAAATTTATTATTNCTAATACAAATTAAAAAACTTTTGGATTTATTTTTTATACTTGTTTTCAACCACATATTCACATGATAAAATATATTGCACGTAAATCTAAAATTTTTCCTTACTTTTAACCATGCATTTTTCAAATATCACTATTTAAAATATCATTTTTACACAATAATGATCATCAAACAAGGGTTTAATACCTTGAAAGATTAATCGTTCAAATTATTTCATGTAAACATGAAACATAATTTCTATAGTCACAGTTTTAACTTAAGATTCCAATCATTCCAAATTTTATACATTTTTCTACTATGGCTGTATGGCATCTCATTTAAAAGGAATTGAAAAATTCTACATTGACTAATGAGATGAAGAGAGCATCGTGTGAATATAAAAATGAACATCCCTCTACTCAAAAAGATTTGCAAAGGTGGGTTCAAAGAAAAAAATTTAGATGCATATTTTGAAAAAAGATAAATTGAAAAAATATTGTCAAATTAAAAGTTTTTTAATTTGTATTAGCAGGAACTTTTATAAATTTAAGCAGTTATTATTTTATATATTCGTTAAACCTTAAAAGATCTAAAAAATTATTATTTTATAAATTTAGCGGAGTATTAATTTAATATACTGACCGAAGTTGAAACCACATAATTTTATTATTTAAGCGAGATTATTAATTTATCGAGGTTTTACTGTACATTGCTTTTTAATTAAAAAGTGATATTAAGTCTTATTTGACTTCACATATTATTTTTTACTTTAAAAACACTTTTCAAATGATTTTTCAAAATATCCATAATTTTAGAGTTGCCCAATAAACTATTTACTATTCCGATGGTCTTGTGGTTTCAAATTGGGCTACTATGTTACATTCTGATTCCCTAACTGCAATTGATATAAGGTCAATTACCCAAAATTGGAACATCTTGGGTCCAATTT
>CAIGRB010112849.1:112647-122841 GCA_903798255.1 Fraxinus quadrangulata
AATCATCATTTTTGAAAATTACAAATTTGCAATTGAACATGCCATTATCACAACCATCTCCCACCATCACCATCACAATCACCAATGGAACCTTACCTCCACCATATCCAATCCCAAGCTCGCTATAAATCCAAAACTTCAACCACCACCTATTCACGGCCGAAAACAACTCAATCCACGTACAAATGAATCTGCAATCCAGACTCAAAAAAACTTAGGGTTGCCATCAACCCACACTATCTAATTGGATCTGCACCATAATAAAATGAGATTTTAATCTAATTAAAAAAGGGTAAGAATTCTCATTTCAGGTATTCCTCTACTTTTTTGTGATTTTCTTGGTGGCTTTGCCGACTTTGGCCATTCTAACAATGGTGGTGGTGACAATAAATTTTAGATCCTTACAGATCAGGGCTGAATGTGCATGGATGTGGTGGTGGTGGTTCAGATCTTTGAAGGATAGTGATGCGTCAGCTTATGGGTGTTGTTGGAGGATATAGAGAGAGTGAGCTGGAGAGGGGGAGGGGCAAGAGAAGTTGGTGGAAAGCATACACGGTAGAGAGATGTGAAGTAGAATTGTTTCGCGCGGATTATCGCTAACAATTAGAAGGGGTTCGGAGGATTGTATAAGGAACAAACCTCTTGAGACAAAGTCCCAAAAATGGGTGTCTTCTTTGGCAAAAGATTTACAATTAGGGAACGAAACAGAATGCCTCTAAGTGGCGCAAGCACACGAGTATTGAAAGAAAAAGATTTTAAAGTTAAAACTAAGAAATTAAAATTACATATTCTCTATTGAGAGTATTTGATTCGTGGTCCTCTTCTTCTATGACTTCTCTTCCTTTTATATTCTTTTGATAGTCTCTTCGTAGGGAACCACTTGACAACTGCTTGAAGTTCTGTAATTACCCACTTTCTTCATGATGGCTGATTTGTCGCAAAACTATCATCTTTAACTGTCACCACAATTTTTATTCTTCAACCACGCACAACTGGGATTTTCGGATCGTGGGGAGTGATTGGCGTACTCAATAACTGTTTCAATAACTGCTGTTTTTGGATGATTATGATGTCTTATGTTTGCCAAGATTCTGGGCGATTCGAAGGTTTGGGCGGGCTCATTCATCTTGGACGACTGCATGACACTCCATTTGCTAAGATTTTGGGCAACTTATCAGCTTGGGCGATAACATTACTTTATTAAAAGATCTCTTTTACGTTTGTCAATGATCCCATTAAGGCCATTGTTCTGGACTTTCGAATTGAGCTTCTTTCCTTGGGCCGTTTACATTTGGGCTACACTTTTGTGTGTCAATAAGAATATAATGGATTTGAGTGATGACTTGAACTAAAACATCAACTCACCAACCTTAACAAAAATTTGATAGAGTAACATTAAAGATATGAGTGAAAATACCAAGGAAAAGAATGTCAAAGTAATGCCAAAATCAAAATATATGCAAAGTTGAGGTAAGAGTTGAACTCTTTATCCTTAAATTGAATTTGCTCCGCAACGGTGTCTACAGATGATAATAATCAACTCGCAAGATACAATGACAATCATCTCGTATTAGTAGCACTTCAAAACACAAGAACAACGAATCGAAGATTGATTTTTGTACTCCTTATGAAAATAAGAAAAAAAAAAGATTTTTATACAGAAATTAGGATAGGAAAATATGAATTTAATGTTATGCTATGATTATATATCATTGAGATGAACAAATAAACATTTCAAGGTCTAATTTATAAATAATGAAATGTTGTGAGTGAAGTATCGCATCCCAAATTTAGCAACTTTTGCTAAAGGTTGCAATTTTTGCTATCACTACCATGTTGCCCTTGCATTGCTCGAGCATCAGAAATAGAGACTCTGTAGCTCGAGCGACAGCCTCCTCGCTCAGCCCTGGGTGAGCGATGGAGTTGGATCAATTTTCTGTCTGTTTCCTCTCTTTTATTCCAACTTTAGACCGTAAATTCTCATTCACCTGGAACTAGTTTGGAGATTCCAAATATACTACGACGATTAGGACAAGTTAGTCTATTTATTTTCAATATTTGGTCGAAATTGACACGAGAGTCACTTCTTCATGATTTTATACTCAACTAATTCCAACAATCCCCCACATGAATGGAAATTCAACAATATGCAATCCAAAAATGCAAATGATATGTAGACACTAAAAGTAGTACAAATGATAAGTTATAGCATCAAGATAAGTGGCTTGTGATTTTGAACATGCCTTAATTGAATACAATCAAACTAATCTAAACGCAATGTCTTAAACCATTCAACCGTACGTGTAAATCAAAACAACTATACCAACATCATAACTCATCCAACCATTCTGATTCTCATGATTGTGTTCATTTTGATCCCGAACAACTCTTGGTTTCATAAATACTTTAAGAGAATTTAAGTTTCAAATTCTCGTAGAAGCGACCCCACTGCACACTTGTATATGTGATCTCCTATAGTATTGTATCATACATCTCTTGTCTTCTTTCAAGATATATGAATCATTGAAAGTATACACTAATCATTTTATCACTTTAGGTTTGTAGAAATGTGAGTACGTGCTTTATACTGAATCTTTCATAAATTAGTTGTCATATTGAACCACGATCTTGGGAACTCCAATTTACAAGGTTGGATTTTCGCTATATTGATTACATTTGATAGGCTTTAGACCCATTCCTCTAGAAAGATGGTATACTTGATCTCTAGTTAATCCTTTTTTCGAAGGATCTGCTATATTTTTCTTTAATTTAACTAGATTAATCGAGATTATACCATTCGATATCAACTGTTTAACGGTATTGTATCTCCAACTAATATGTCGAGATTTACCATTATAGATAATATTTTGTGCTCTTGCAATTGTCGATTGATTATCACAATATATATTAACTGCAGGTACCGATTTTTTCAAATATGGAATATCCTCGAGAAAATTACGAAGCTATTTCGTTTTTTCCCCGATTTTATCTAAAGTGATAAACTCATATTCCATCGTGGATCGAACTATACAAGTTTTCTTAGATGTTTTTAGGATACGGCCCCACCTTCAATGATAAACACATAACCACTTTTAAACTTTGAATCATTTGTGTTAGATATCCAATTTACATCGGCATATCTTTCTAACATTGGAAGATATTTTGAGTAGTGTAATCTATAGTTAACCGTGTATCTTAAGTATTTAAGAACTCGGGTTAATACTTTCCAATGGTCATCACTTGGACTACTTGTAAATCTATTCAAATTATTGATTGTATATGCTATATCAAGACGCGTGCAGTTGGTAATATACATCAAGCTACCTATAACGCGTAAATATTCTAATTGAGATACATGATCACCAGTATTTTTGGCTAAGTGCAAACGTAAGTCTACTGGTATTTTAACTGATTTATCATCATAGGCCTTAACTTTTTAAGTATAGCCTCAACATAGTGTGATTGAGACAAATATTTTAATTCCTAATATCATATTAGCTACTCCTATATTTTTCATATCAAAATGTTTTATTAACAATTTCTTGATCAGGATAATAATGTTCGAATTATTTTCCATGATTAACATATCATCAACATATAGACATACGATCACATATCCATTAGGTGTGGTTTTAATGTAAACATATTTGTCACATTTATTAATTTTGAAACCATTTGACAATAGAACTTTGTCAAATCTTTCATGCAATTGCTTCGATGTTTGTTTCAATCCATGCAACGATTTTACAAGTTTACACACTTTATTCTCATTTCTCGGAGCAACGAAACCTTCAGGTTGTTCCATATATTTTTTTCTTCTAATTCACCATTCAAAAATGCAGTCTTAACATCAATTTGATGTATTTCAAGATTATGCAACGCAGTAATTACAGTACACGTATAGATGTGATCTTTGTAACCGGTGAATATGTATCGAAAAAATCTAGTCTTTCCTTTTGTTTATATCATTTGGCTACTTGTCTAGCCTTATACCTGTCTATTGATCTATCAGACTTCAATTTCTTTTTAAAAATCCACTTGCAGCCTAAAGCTTTGTTTTTCGGAGGAAGTTTTACCAACTCTCAATTATAGTTATTCATGATGGATTCAATTTCATTATTAACTGTTTCTTCCCAAAAAGGTGTTTCAGGAGTGGACATTGCTTCGTTAAATGTCATTGGATCATTTTCTAGTAGATATGTTAGAAAATCTGGACCAAATGTCTCATGAATGCTTTGTCTTTTACTGTACTTTGGCTCTTTATAATTTTCCTTGATTCAATGTTAGTACCTATGTGTACATCAAGTATTTCAGATTTATGAACCAAAAATCGATATGTACTGCTATTGTTTGCATATCCGATAAAGATACAATATATTATCTTAATTATAATCTTTACTTGTTTACGTTTAGGTATATGTATCTTTACTAAACACTTCACCAATCTATACTTGTTTAGGTTTAAGTGTTTGTAATTTTGTCAAACACCTCCACACTTTAAGATATTTGTAGGAAGGTTTTCAACATTTTTCATAACTCATAAGGTGATTCATTTTTACTATTGTGTAGTATTTTATTAAGGATATGATTTATCGAAAATATAGCTTCCCCCTACAATTTTTTAGATAAGCCTGAATTAATCAACATTGCATTCATCATTTCCATAAATATTCGATTCTTACGTTCAACAACACCATTAAATTGAGGTGATTATAATACTGTTGTGATGAATAATTTCATATTCTAAACAAAATTCTTCAAACAGTGCAACATATTCTCCACCTTGATCACTACGAATCACATTTATCCTTTTTTCAAATTAATTTTCAACTTCAGTTTTAAGTGTTTAAACACTTTCAAAGCTTCATCTTTACTTTTCAACAAGTATACATAACAATATCTTGTACAATCATCTATCAACGTTGTGAAATACTTTTTACCATATTTTGTTTTGACGTACTTTAAGTCACATATATCGGTGTGGATAAATTTCAAAGGTGTTGTGCTACGTTCGACTGAATGAAATGACGCTTTGACTAACTTAGCATCTACACAAATTTCGCATTTTCCATTTGTATTAAAATGCATACTCAGTAATAAACTTAAATTCGTTAGTCTGCATATAGAATTAAAGTTTACATGTCCTAATCTATGATGCTATGAATTAGACGATTCAAGAATAAAAGTAGAAGAAGATATATTATTTCTCGAGTTATTCGGTACAATGGTAAGGACATTCATCTTGAATAGTCTATCTTTTATATAGCATTTGCCTACATACATATTATTCTTGGTAAGTATAAATTTATTCGATACAAAAACTAATTTAAACTCATTCTAACTTAACAAAGAACTGTACACTAAGTTCTTGCGAATATCAAGCACGTGAAGAATATTATTAAAGATAAGTTCCTTGCCGCTGCCATATTCAAAATAAATTTGCCTTGACCTTCAATCTTTGAACTTTAAGAGTTTCTTATGAACAATTTCTCACAATCGGTCGGAGTGTAGGATGAAAATATTCCTGTGTTGGCATAAATATGACTGGTAGCACCCGTATCCACCCACTATTCCATGAGATTTCCAATATTGTTGTATTCTGAAATAATAACTGACAAATTTATATATGATGTACCATTAGATATTGCATCAGATTTGGTGATATTCACTTGAGCTTACTTTTTAGGTTTACAACAATCAACATAGCGATATCCTGCCTTTCCACAATTATAGCCATTGTCTTTTAACTTCTTTGCATTCTTCTTGAATGGTTACACATAATGCTTTTTTTTTCTTGCTTTTGTTATAAGATTATACCACATTATTCTTAGCTTGTAATATATGACTTCCAACACGCTTGTCCAATTTCGGTTATCTTCAATTCTCAACCAGACAATGAATTCTTCAATATTCACCTTCTTGAGCTTATGTTTATGATAATTTTTGAATCCTTCCACATTGTGATAACCCAAGAATAACTAATCAAGAGGGAATGAATTGATTTTTGAAACTTTTTCGATAATAAGTCTCAAACTTATTTAATACACGAGATATAAATGCAAAATGTAATACGAGAAGTAGATATGTAAGTTCGATAACTTAATTCAAGTATGGATATAACACAATATAAATAACAATTTAAAGTAAAGTGCAAAATGTAAAGATAACAAGAGAATTTAAAGGGGTTCAATATACAATGTGTTCTACGTCCTCGTTGTCAAACTCTCTGTCACGAGTAATACCAAATGAATTATAATGGTAACTTACAAACAATTAGTACCAATCCTTAAGTGACTTACAAGAAGGAGTACTTATCTTTAGGTAATTTGCAACAAAGAACACCTATTCTTAACAATAATCGAGTTTTCACAAGGCTCTCGAAACCACTAAAGTATAAATGATAGTTTTACAATTGAAAGAACTCTCTTAACAAGTGATATAATCAAGTCAAGTATTTAGAGAGTTAGGATAACACTTCAATAGATAGCNAATGATTTTCAATAAATATATCTCTTAATAGCTCTTGTAAGTGGTTAAAATTGAATGCAAAAGATATGGCTATTTATAGATCAAAAGATTGAAAATCAAGAAGTTTCTGTTGATCAATTTCGATCGATCGAAATGTGAATATAGCCGTTGTAAAATTTCTTACCATTGGAGTTTCGGCTGACACTTTGGTCGAGCAGATGGTCGGCCAATTTATACTTCGGTCGACCTAAGTATATAGATTTTGAAATTTTAATTTTCTATATCAAAATGTTTATTTTTTCAATATCATTTTTATATCAAAAATATTTTTATGCAAGTGATGATTTATGAAAAATAGTTTGAGATTTATACATTTGCTAAAAATCTATGAGTTAATATATTTTCATATAAATTGAAGGCTAAAAAACCAATTTTAAACATTAATCTTCAATGTTCTTATTCTTTTCGAGTCTCTTTTGATTGCTTGTTTTTCAACGAATGACGATTTGAACTTTTGAATACTTAAGAATATTTAGTCATGAAAAACTCAAGAAATAAGACTTGTTAGAAATATAAGTGTATTGTTTGTTATAATCAAAATAAGTGGAGCTATATTTGAATCATTGGTCAACACATGGGTGGAAGTTTTTCGATAATTGTAGCCACTTGAAATGATTTACTTAGAGACATATTCTCAGGATGAATGCCATGGAGTATAACCTACAATTCTTGAACTTAACCGATGACCGCTCTTGAATATACCATTATAGTCCAAATATTTCCCTACAATGAACTTTTTAGTTCCGGCGTATTCAGTCTTGTATTTCTTTTTCAGGGATTCCCATAATTGCTTTACAGATTTCATGAAATTATACACATCATATAATGTGTTGTCCAACATATTCAAAACGTAGTTTTTACGTAAGGAGTCAGAATATTTCCAAGCATCTAATGCAATCAATGATGCCCTATTATTTTTCACTTCTTGTACGGCAGGAATATCTTCTTTTAAGAGTTTTGTCAAGTTTAGGGTCGTGAGATAAAAAAATATTTTCTGCTATCATCTTTTGAAATCAACCCCACAAAACTTCTCCAATTTCTCTCCATGTGGAACAGATTAGTATGAACGATGGAAGGGACAACCGCAATCGGAGAAATCACAACAATAGGAACCAAGTTAGGTAACATTCCTTTCGAAGTTCCCATATTCAAAGTATCATCTGAAGAGGTATCGGTATTGTTAACCATATTCATTTTCGTTTGGACAAAATAGAAGATAAACCAAAATAAAAATTTGCGATAGTGGAAGAATTTAAATCGAAGAGAAATCAGTTTAACCGAATATAATTCAAGAATAAAGTTATCACTCAAACGAAAAAATTTGACTTAAAAATGTTGGAGAATATAATGGATTTGAGTGATAACGTTAAACAAAAAAATCAACTTACCAACCTTATCAAAAATTTGACAGAGTAACGGTAAGAATATAAGTGAAAATACCAAAGAAAAGAATGTCAAAATAACGCCAAAATCAAAATGTATGCATAGTCGAGGCAACAATTAAACTCTTTGTTCTTAAGTCAAATTTGCCCTGTAATGGTGCCTACGGATGATGGCAATCAACTCCTAAGATATAACGACAATCTTCTTGTGTTAGTTGCACTTCGAAATACAAGAACAATGAATCGAAAATTGGTTTTTGAACTCCTCATGAAAATGGAAAAAAATAAATTTTTATGCAAAATTTAGATTAGGAAAAGATGAATTTAATGTTATGCTATGATTTCATATCATTTGGATGAACAATTAGATGTCCCAAATGTCTAATTTATAGAAAAGAAAATGTTGTGAATGAAGTGTCCGCTCCAAACTCAGCAACCTTTGCGAAGGGTCGCAACTTTTGCTATCGCTATCATGTCGTCCTTGCGTTGCTCGAGTGTCAGAGACTCTGTCATCCGCCTGTCGCTCGAGCACTAGGCGAGCGACGAAGTTGGACAAATTTTCAGCCAGTTTAATCTCTTTTCTTCCATTCATAATTTATCATTTAATTAGAATTGATTTGGAGATTTCAAATATACCACGACGATTTACTCAACAAGTAGAATAAGTTAGTCTATTTATTTTCATAATTTGACTATCAAATCAAGTCCGAATATTTGATCGAAGTTGACATGAAAGTACTTTTTCATGATTTTATACTTAACCAATTCCAACAAATTAATAGGTTATTATATGGATAGTTTAAGTAATACTTAGGGTTTGTTTGAGTACCGTTTTTTGGAAGAATAAATTTCATAATTGTGATTTTCTGGAGGAGAATGTGTAACTAAAAATTAGAGAAAAATATTTGGCTTAGCTATAAAAAATTGTGGTTGAAAATGAATATGAAAAAACATGAATTTTTAAAGAATGAGGATGAAGTTGGGGCTTTATTTGTAAAATTCTTTTCAAAACATTGATTTTTTAACTTTCAAGTATTAAAGCAGGATTAGACCGAATTTCCTCATTGATATATGGAAAGACGACTCGTTAAAATTAGAAAGAGAGACTTGCAATAAATTTGTTCTACACAAATACCCTCATACTATGCTCCTCTTTGGACTCCATTAAAAATATTGGGAAAAATATATTTTGGAATAGTAATTTTTAAAAATAATATGTGGTTAAAATAAGAAATTTTTTCACATTTACATGTAATATTTTTTCTTGGAGAATCCGTGGCTAAAAATAAAAAAGAGAAAATGCGTTTTTTTTCCCTAAATTGGAGTCCAAACATTTAATTTCAAGCCTCGTCATTTAATTCTTGAAAGGAAGTCTAACTTGGGTCCAATGAGGTAGAAAAAAATTATAATGTAAAATATGTAGTTGAAAAAGAAGAAAAAAATTTCGATTTACGAATAATATTATTTTATGAGAAATTGTGTGGTTAAAAATACGAGAGAAAAATTATAATGTGAAATAATGGGGCCAAATGGGGGCGAAACTAATGCATTCGTAGTCAATACTTTTTTCAGTGTCATGGTTTGAGGACTTTTAGTTATATCATATCAAATAATCTTTGAGATGGTAAATTCTTTTGATAAAAATATTTGTTACAATCCAAATCAAATTATTATAGTTAATATAAGTTAACAAGATATGTTCGAAAAAAAAATTAGTTTGGTGGGACTAGTGGGAATTGAGTTTGAAAGGTTAGGGGCTTAGGTATTATATTTGTAGATTGAAGATGCAACTTAGCGGTGGCAACCGAGTCGAGCGGCTCGTCGACTCGACAAAAACGAGCCAAAGCCGACTTGGACTCGTAAAAAAGACGAGCCCGAACACGAGCCGAGCAGGTTGGCCCTCATCAATTTGCCGAGCTACTCGGCGAGCTCGTGTAAAATGCGAGCGACGAGCCCTTGTGTCTCGCAAAAATAAAAAATAAAAAGTAAAAATTCAGTGATCAAACGGTCATTGTAAATTCAGTGACCGTTTATAATTTTTTATTTTTTTTTCAATTTCATTTTTATCTATAAATATGCATCCATTCAACCAAATTTTTTTTTACCAAACTTATTATTAACCTCTCATTCTCTACTATCATTTCTACATTTCACTATCAATATCATTCTATATACTTCTACATTTTATTTTTAATCGATTTTCTACACTACTACATAATCTACATTCACTTCTCAATTCTACTTCAACATCAATTATCCCATTACAAGTTTTCAATCACAAAAA